>OZ030026.1:33501420-33781420 GCA_964023405.1 Apodemus agrarius
AACTCATTATCATACACAATTTTATAATAAAAGCACATCAAAAGAATTGAATTGGTTGTTCTTCCAGGAGACCCCATCTAACTAGCAATTCCTTGTGGTAAGCTGGAATTTTGTGTTCTGGGCGTATTTTATATTCATCTGGAAGGATCCTATCTATCTATTGAGCCATACACTAGCTTACTAAGCAACATTTTATTAAAGTTCCTGGAATAGAACCAGGTTTAGAGAATTGTTAGGCAAATGCTCTACCATGGACCTATTATAGTACCAGTCAAAAGAAGAGTCCACTTTCAGTTTCTTCTCTGTCCTCTCATCATTGTGATCAAGGATAGAACCTGGCCCGTGAGACTTGCTCCAGAGAGCTTTCTTCCCATCATCAGACCTGATCAACATCCGTCGAACTGGCTTTTCCGTGACAAACATCGTCTTAGTACTGGAAATGTTGCCATACCAATAAGGACTAATGCTTCCGGCACTTCCTGCATCTTTATTTCCATAGCTTGTCCATTAGTTATATTTATTTATCTCATTGGCCAAGAGTATTTTTTCCATACTTTGGCTAAGAAGTGATTTTTTTTAACTTTCTCTAGTACTTATTTCTGTGAATGTTTACCATCTTGTACATGTACAATTAAAACCTTCCTTGGGTGTCCAGTTTAGGTTTCCTGAAGAAGCCTACATCACTGCAATCTAAAAGCTCTTGTGTCTTCTAATTTGCAACCCTGGCCATCACCACACAAATCCAAGTTATAGAAATCTGAGAAGCATGTGCCAAGGAAACCCATTTATTTCATTCTTGGTCCAAGATATAGAGATTGGTGTATGTTTTTTCTCCTTGTGTTGAAATGAGTCCATTCAGCTAATTCTTTAAAAACAAACCCACAACAAACAAACAAACAAATAAAAACCCAGAACAAAGCAAAGCAAACCAAAAACTACCAGCGACGGTCTATAGGCCATTGTTGTTTTGATCTTCCATTTTTCTCTTCCTAGTTCCACAAAGTCAAGGGAAATTTGACTTGCCTGGGCTATATGGTTGTACCTGCTCTTTTCCTCCTGGTCCTTGCCCACTTGTCAGTCCACTACGGTTAAGTTGTCTCTCTGATGTGCCACAGTTGGCATTCTTGTGGTTCATATACATATGACACCATGAAGTATGATATTAGAAGAAAGAAAAGTGATAACTTCTAATCTCAAGCTACCTCGTACCTTTGCTTTGGTCTGACTCTGTAGATTTTTATCCAAGAAGAGGGAGCTTGTAAAAAGGACTGCCCAGGGTGGAAATGGATGGAGGTGACCCCTGCCGAGGTGGCCTTACCTAACAGCATCACCTCTCAGCAGCCAGGACCCCTGTGAACTGGATAACTAGGCTCGATGGCACAATTGCCTGGAGGCTACAGAAGCTAGACATCTGAGGATGCCTTCTTGTTTCGAGGATATGCCTAACCTACTTTAAAAATAACCCTTTAATGGGGACTTTAAAGGAAGCTCCTTTCTGTTATGAGGTCCATGGATCCTTAAGTAGTTAGTTTCTGTGTTGGTTTGAACAACTTCAAAGTGAAATATCATGATACTGTCTCCCCAACAAAAAGCTTTTTCCTCTGGCTTGTAAATAAATTAATATTTTAAGACCAATTTTCTACTTTTAAACACTACGTTCTTGGAATTTCTTCATGGAGGCTGAAGGAACATTTAAACACAATTCTATGATACACATAACTACGGCTGGCAAAGCCTTTATGGATACAGATGACTCTGTAAAGTATGTGCTTTCAAGAACCCCAAAGGTTTGTCCATCTGCATAAAGATTTAGCCCTGCTTTGTGGGGGAGGTCTGATGGGGAACATGAAATCATTGTCTACTTCTATCCTTGTTTGATGTCATGGGAAGCCTGATTAAAAAAGCTATTTTTTCTCACTGTAGGTCTGCTAGACTCATAAATTCATTAAACACATATGTGTCCTTACAAGGAAGTTTTAAACCAATAATTGCTTGCATCCAATGCGATGTGTCTTCTTTTCTGTGTGTGCACAGGAATGTGTGAGGGTTCATGTGTATTATGTGTGGAGGTATGTGAGAATCCACTGTGCACATCTGGATGGAGACCAGACAATAGTCTCAGCTGTCTTTCTGCAGCCACTGCCTCTCCCTCCCTTTGGCCAGGAACTTGCTGAGTATTCCATGCTGACAGACCAAGTACTTAGGAACAGCCTATTATGCCCCTCCCCCACCCCCAGCACTGACATTCTAAACTTATGCTACAATGCCTGGCTTTTTAAATTATGTGGTTTGTAGGGCTCAAACTCAACAAAGCAAACACTTTATTGACTGAAGTATCTCCCAGATTTTTAATATACTATTCTTTATGGGAAAGAACATTTGATGATAACTACAAATCTTTCTAGCCTACTTAGATGGAGGATCAAACAGGATCATTTCCAAGACCTGTGAAATCTTGGGTTTTAGGATCTGTGCCTCCTTTTCAACATCATTGAAAGGACCCTGACACAGGGAGTTGGGGACATGGATTCCATGTTTCACGAGATACTTCCTGTCCGTGGGATAACTGTGAACAAGCCACGAGGCACCCCTAAACCTCAGTCTCTTATTTGCAATGTGAGAGCTGCATACTTTTCTCTATACTCTTAATCTCTTCCATGTCTGGGTTTTTTTTTTTTTTTTGTCTGTTTGTTTTGTTTTTGTTTTTTGACTGTTTGTTGGGACTTACCAACTTAACAGTTGTACAGCATATGGGAATTTATCTCTTCATCAAGTTCCTTCTCCACAGTAGCTTTGCAAGATTTCTGTCTGAGGAGTTTTAGGGGTTCCAAAGGAAATAGCCAGGGTGTTAGATCTTTCATACATCTGTCCTTGACAGATCAGATATAAGGACCCTAGTCTGTAGATTGTTATCTTTTCCAGAGTTCATTCCTTCACAAGTGAAAGGAAGATTGACCACTCTGCTACACTTTTGTGTGAAAATACCAGAGGAGGGAAAGAAATTATTTCTTTCAATATTTACTCAGACATCATCAGTCTTTCAAGGATGCGGTGGGGAATAAAAGAACTGTCAGGTTTTAAGTTACGAATTTATCTCTAAAGGTAAACAAATTTCAACACAAGAAGATGTGCGTTTGGCATTGAAGGCGGTGGCTTCTCTCTGTGTGTTGTGCTATTTCTAGGCACGTCGAACCTACCAATTTTCAGAGCAAAGGTCTCTTCTTGGAGCTTAAATTTTACCCAGGGTCTAAGGGATACATGGTGTCTATAATAGTGTGTAGAAGAGACAAGGGAAGCAAAGGAAGAGTTTGAAGAGGAAGTTTATGGTTTTAAATAGACTTTCAGGTAGGTTGAACTGGGAGATAACACTTTGAGCTTGAAGTGAGGGAGGGAATTATAGGAGGTAGTCCAGAGATATTTTCTGATCAGAGGCAAGAGTGAATGCATACATTAAAATGTCACAGTACATGAGTGACAGCTGTATCTCAGAGACTAGTGTGACTTCTCCAGAAGAACAAAGAAGAGGTGAGGGACAATTTAAATAGGACATTATGCCCAATGTCTGTCCTTTCTTTTTTTTTTTTTCTGCTTAGTTATAGACCTATTTTCTCCCCAGACTCCTAATTGGTAAAGGTGCTTCAGGCACCGCAAATGCTGTTGCCATTTATTCTGAGCGAGGAGGGGGAGAGGCGCTGTAAAGTTACTCCTATTCTTAATGAATCAGTCCAGCGGCAGTACCAAAAATAGTTTGTGTAAGAGGACAATGTGAAGCCGGGCCAACCTGGAGGAGGTCACTTCTCTGTGTCCAGGCAAGGCCCATCTCATAGCATCCATAGAGTATGTCAGATTGCTTCTGGATGAGTACACAACTGACCATCATAAGAAATACATCTTTGCCACAGCCTGTGGTCCCAGCTGGCTTGTAAGAAGTGATTTCTTCTTGCCTGGTTCTGGTTTTCTTGAAATGAATCCTATGTGTTACCACCAGGGTGACTCTTACTTCAAAACGGGATTTTAAAAATTGAGCTAAATGTTACTTTAGATACTGTCTCTGTGCCCTCTGGTTAGTCTGGCTAAGGGCTTATCTATCTTGTTGATTTTTCTCAAAGAACCAGCTCCTGGTTTTGCTGATTCTTTTTATAGTTGTTTTTGCTTCTACTTGGTTGATTTCAGCCCTGATTTGATTATTTCCTGCCATCCTCTACTCTTCTTGGGTGAATTTGCTTCTTTTTGTTCTAGAGCTTTCAGGTGTGCTGTTAAGCTGCTAGTGTATGCTCTCTCCAGTTTCATTTTGGAGGCACTCAGAGTTATGTTTTCCTCCTAGAACTGACTTCATTGTGTCACATAAGTTTGGATATGTTGTGCCTTTATTTTCATTAAATTCTAAAGTCTTTAATTTCTTTATTTCTTCTTTGACCAAGTTATCATTGAGTAGGGTGGTGTTGTTCAGTTTCCATGCATATGTGGGCTTTCTGTTGTGGAACAGTTTGATGGGATTTAAAAGAGAGAAAGGGTGTTAGTGAGTTTGGCACGGCGGCGTGGGGGAAGGGGGTACCTAAGCGGGCCCATGCCTAGGCATCGCCTCCCCCTGAAGGACCACACACACACACCAACATGGTATAGAATAGAGTTTATTTATAGAATAGGATGAGAGTCAGTGGTATAGGAGGGAGGGAGGGAGAGAGAGAGAGAGAGAGAGAGAGAGAGAGAGAGAGAGAGAGAATAGAGAGTGGAGGCCGGCCATGATCACGTGGAGAGAGGGGGGAGGGGAGCCCAAGAGGGGCAGAGAGGTGAGAGGATGAGAAGGGAGAAGGGAAGAGAGGGGAAAGAGAGAGAGGAGGGGCAGGCAGCCCCTCTTATAGTGGGCCAGGCATGTGGGGCGGGGCATACCTGGCTATTGCCAGGTAACTGTGGGGTGGAGCTTGAACAGAGTACCAACACAGTTTCTGTCTAATCAGGAACTTGTCACAATTTCCTTTCAAAGAGGACTTCATAGGAGATTTTTTTCTACTTCTATCATGCTTAATATTCCAAATAGACGTTAAAAACTGGTTGAGTACTTATTACTTTTAGCTTCAGAAGATATCATGTATATTTAAGAGGCATTTAACTATTATAAATTAGTTTGATGACTTAAAAATGTCAATACTTAGTCATATATTAAAATAAGTTTTATTAGTTTAATAAAAAGAAAAAATAGAGATAAGATATATGTAAAACACCTCAAAGGTAACTACCAAGACTTTTGACACTAACATACAGAGGAAATCTTCACAAATATATTTAGTATGTTCTGTTAAATAGAAAATAAAATAAAATATATTAGCATATTAAATACATATTAATACATTAAACATGTTAAATAAATATAAAATTAAAAATTGAGCTAAATGTTCATGAATTATTAAAAGCCATTAAGTTGTCCTACTCATAGATCATCAGGTTTCTGCTTTAAGAATGAAATGCATTATTTTTTTATTTTCTATATTCTTTGTTTACATTTCAAATGATTTCCCCTTTCCAGGTTTCCCCGTCCCCATAAGTCCCATAAATCCTCTTCCTTCCTCCTGTTCCCCAATCAAACCCCTCCCACTTCTCTGTCTTGGTAATCCCCTACATTACTGCATCAAGCCTTTCCAGGACCAGGGCCCTCTCCTTCCTTCTTCTTGGGAATGATTTGATATGTGGGTTGTGCTTTGGGTATTCTGAGCTTCTGGGCTAATATCCACTTATTAGTGACTGCATTCCATGTGTGTTCTTTTGTGAATGAGTTACCTCACTTAGTATGATATTTTCCAGTTCCATCCATTTGCCTAAAAATTTCATGAATTCATTGTTTTTAATTGCTGAGTAGTATTCCATTGTGTAAATATACCACATTTTCTGTATCCATTCCTCCATTGAGGGACATCTGGGTTCTTTCCAGATTCTGGCTATTATAAATAAGGCTGCTATGAACATAGTGGAACATGTGTCCTTATTGCATGCTGGGGAATCCTCTGGGTATACCCAGGAGTAGTATAGCAGGGTCCTCCGGAAGTGTCATGCCCAGCTTTCTGAGGAACTGCCAGATTGATTTCCAGAGTGGTTGTACCAGCTTGCAATCCCACCAGCAGTGGAGGAGTGTTCTTCTTTCTCCACATCCTTGCCAACATCTGCTGTCTCCTGAGTTTTTAATCTTAGCCATTCTGGCTGGTGTGAGGTGAAATCTCAGGGTTGTTTTGATTTGCATTTCCCTAATGACTAATGATGTTGAACATTTCTTAAGGTGCTTCTCAGCCATCAGAAGTTCTTCAGGTGAAATTCTTTGTTTAGCTCTGTACCCCATTTTTTTAATAGGGCTATTTGGTTTTCGGGGGTCTAACTTCTTGAGTTCTGTGAATGTATTGGATATTAGCCCTCTGTCGGATGTGGGGTTGGTGAAGAACTTTTCCCAATTTGTTGGTTGCCGTTTTGTCCTTCTGACCATGTCCTTTGCCTTACAGAAACTTTGTAATTATGTGTTTCCTTTAACCAATAAATACCTAAATGGTTCTACTATATATTTTTTCTTAGGTACAAAGCCAAAGATAAAAGAGTAAGATGGGAGATATAGAGGGTCAGATATTAGTCAGACATTGCATATGTGCATATCAAAGTCCACACTTATAAGGGTAATAGAAAGGCACTTTGTCTCTATTCCTCAGTATAGGGGAATGCCAGGGCAGTGAGGTTGGAGTGGGTGGGTGGTTGGGGCAGAACCTTCATAGAAGCAGGGGGAGGAGGGATGGGATCAGAGAGTGGAAGAGGGGAAACCAGGAAAGGGGGGTGATAACATTTAAAATGTAAATAAATAAAATATCCAATACACACACACATACACACACACACACACAAAGGTGAAGACATTCTGAGAAACTACAGAATAGAAAAGAGATGCTGTGTGTCCATTTGTTTGTGTGTGTTTGTGTGTGTGTGTGTGTGTGTGTGTGTGTGTGTGTGATTTTGTGCATGCTATCTTGTGTATTTTACCATAGATAGGGTCATAGGAGCCCTTTCACATTTACTAAGCAGTTCATCAGAGCCACCCACTTGTTTTGGAACGCAAATAGGGATATTTCCTAGTGCAATCAGAGGCGCTAAGTAGGACCTCATTTACTGGTTGCTGGTAGGGTGAGGACTTAGGTTAGACCTCAGGCTATGCTTATAGACCCAGTATATAGTCATAGGTGTGACTTACTTCCCTTAAGTGTCCTTTGTGGGGTTCCCCGGAAGAGATGGGATTTCCTCATTCGGAGTACATGCTATGTTCTAGGAGCTGTTCCAGGAAATTAAGTGCCTTTGCAAGCTCTTCTTGCTCTTCCTCCCAGCCCACATCTAATCCAGTCTGTCAGCGCTATGATGAAAAATACATCCCCTATCTGACAGTCTGGGTTTCCCCTTTAGTCTAACCGCCCATCAGCCCAAACTTAGGCTTTTCTAATTGTCTCCTAATTGATCTTCCTGCTTCTACTAGTGTGCCTATAGTTAGTCACCTGGGGGGGGGCAGGGGGCAGAAGGTTAAAATGTGAATCTGAGTGTGCCCCCTCCTTACTCAAAGTTTTCTAGGGGATTTCTTTTGCCATGACAGGAAAGTGGTCATCCTTCACACAGCCAGGAGGACTCCAGGGAGCTCTCCTTTGGTGCTTCCCCATATCCCTTGGTGCTTCCAATTCTGTCTCTGTAATCTGGAGTTTGTAGATTCTTGGTTCACTCTTGATGGGTTCCTGTGCTGGAGCCATTGAACCTGCTGGGTTTTGTGATTTGTTTGTTTTGATTGGTCATGCACACGCCTCTCAGTAACATCAGTGCATAACTCATTTCTTCTCATTATCAGGAAACTCTCAAATTCGATGAGAACGCATACTGATCTCTAGGGTGAAATGCCCATCAACCATCAGTTATACTTGCTTTCTAACGCTTCGCTTTATTTCTTTTTATAACCTATATCATGTTCAAGGTGACATGATTTAACTACTTGTTTTACATAAATTCCATAGAAAGACCAAAGGTGTATGTATGTATGTATATGTGTATATGTGTATATGTGTACATGTACGAGTATATATGCATAAAATATACATGTATACATATACATATATATGTGTATATATGTATATAGGCATATAGGCATATAGGCATATATGTATATAGGCATATAGGTATATATGTATATATGCACACGTATATATATGCATGCATATATGTATATATGTATATATGTATCTATATCCATATCTAATCTATATCTATGTGTGTGTCTGTGTGTCTCTGTGTGTATGTATATATATGTACATACATATTTAAGTATGAATATATATGTTATATGTAAATAAAATCTATATTTTCAAAACCAAAATGCTGTCTGATATATAATAGGACTCTATACATATTCCAATTCATTATAACCTAACTTACTGATATTTACAGTTTTGCCTGGCATAGTTTTCAAAGGCAAGCAGGAAAGTCCAGACCCACCTCTATTTCTGTTCCTGTCCCTTTGCCTTAAGAGCTGTGAACACAGGAGGTATTCATCAAATGTTTCTTGGATGATAATTGAAGAGTGGCTCAGGCGCTAACCTTCGAGAGAGACTGCTAAGAGGAAATACAGTATTATCAGTAAATGCATGGTGTTTGTGGATAGACTGGGCCATTTGGATTTTCTGTCTGCCACTTGCTGTGTCAGACTGAATAAATCACTTAATCTCTCTGGGCCAGTTTCTTTAACTGAAAAATTAGGTTAATAAGAGGACTAGCATCCCGGGGAGGACTGTTGTGTAGATTAAGTGGAATGAGAGGTGTACTCAGCGTTAGGTCTGAACTTGTTATCAGCGAGATGATAATCTCACTGGCAGGGTTAAGTGCTCTGTCTGCTTCCTGGTAGGGCCCTGGACTTTCCTTGCGCAGAGCAAGAGTTCCCACTTATGCATTTACCCCCACTACTAAGTCTTAAGTCTTTGAGGGACAAGGTCTTAGCCTTTGAAATCTTTAAATTCCCAGAATCAGCACAACGGAGGGCTTCAATGAATCTGATCTTGAATCGGAGAAAACTGAATTAGAAGAGTCAGCCCTGTTTTAGAATAAGAACACTCTGGTATCGATTAATGTCAGTTTTAACGGTTCTTCAACCAGTATTGCTAAGGGACAGGTATCTGAATGTCATGTATGTAAGGACAAATTAATAAAATCTGTTCATCCATTGGTTTATTGTTGTTGTTATTCGTTTATGTTCTGTTTTGCTTTATCTTTTTCTAAGATTCTATTTATTTATTTTATGTATATGAGTACACTGTAGTTGTACAGATGGTTGTGAGCCTTCATGTGGTTGCTGAGAATTGAACTCAGGACCTCTGCTCGCTCTGGCCCAAAGATTTATTTATTGTTATATGTAGTACACTGTGGCTGTCTTCAGACACTCCAGAAGAGGGCATCAGATCGCATTACAGATGGTTGTGAGCCACCATGTGGTTGCTGGGATTTGAACTCAGGAACTTCTGAAGAGCAGTCAGTTCTCTTAACCGCCGAGCCATCTCTCCAGCCCCTTGCTTTGCCTTTAGACAATGTCTTAGTTATCCTAGGCTGCTCTTGGAAACCTTATGTAATGAGGAACATCTTGAAGTTCTTCAGATTCCCGTCTCCATTTTATTGCCAGGATTACAGTTGTGCACCGCCATTCCCTCCTGCATGCTAAGCACTCTACTAACAGATCTACATCTCCAGCACTCCTTCCTGTTTCTGAGGGCAAAATCCATCCTGAATGAGCTGTTAATGGAAACGATACCTCCAGGGACCGGCGGTAAGTTCAGGCCTTGCTCCCATCCCTGCCTTAGACAGCGCCCACTCTCAAACACAGGCCTCCATTGTCTCCAGTGGGAGCTCTTTCATCGCCTTTTAGGTAAAACAGTTGCACAAGCTGAAGCAGTAGAATTTGGGCTGAACTTATCAACAGTGGAAGAGCCAGCCTTGATGAAACGTGAACAGAGCAGCTACTCCATTTTCTCTTGGGAGGATGAGCTAGGAGTCCACACAGCCATCTGTCCTGTAAGTCCCGTCAAAGCTGTTGTCCACATGGCCACGTGGCTAGAAGTCATTAAAGTAAACCTAACCAACAAAGCAAGTAATAAGCTTCCTTCTCCCAAAGCTCGCTCCCTAACTTGAGGCCTAGGCCTGTGGGGCCACTTTGTTGAGAAACAGAAGTGGACCTTGCAGTCCTTCAGGTTTGAGTATTTGTGCAAATCCAGAAATGATGTGATACATACCAAGGAATCTCCAGAGGTCATGCTCTTCTGGGAGATTTAGGCAAGGGGGTGTCCTTCCTCCTTCTCATATTAAGAAGGGGAGAAAATTTCAGTATCCATTCTGGCTAAATATAAGAGGTTTGGGTTTTTTTTTTCCTTCTATTGAAAGTCTTTGCTCTCACATTTAAAGTTGTTAATCTTTGTGCCTTTTAGTTAGAAGATCTGAAGGAAGAGAGACTCCAGCACTATTGCTCACAATTATTATTATGACTAAGGGGTGAATGAGGGTCTGTAGGTAGAATTGACGCTTTCATACAGACTTTGGTGGGCATAAGGTGAAGGCTCTCTGTAGAAAAAAAAAGGGGGGGGGAGAAAATGGAGCTTTGGAATCAGCTATCGCCTTACATTCTTCACTGGTTCTAAGTCCGCATCTTTGAACTACTAAGGTGGGGGAAGTTAAACCCTGGAACTTTCTTACTCAATGATGTAGTACCGTGCTCAAATTACTGTGCACCTGTGCTCAGTACATAGCACTTTAGTAGATGTTAGTTCCGTTTTTTTCTCCTTCCAGCTTTTCTGAGAGACAATACTTTCTTCTTCTTCATTGTCCACTCATTTGAATATCAGGTGTCTGAGTTCTCTAAATACCCTTCATGTACACTCCGCTCTTTGTGGAGGTAATACTCAACTCTTTTTAAGGGAGCCTTCTCAGGTGTCTCACACTCCTTTGTATCCTTTGCTCACTGGCCAAAGATGACTGGAGGACTGGAGGAAAATATTCAGATTCTGAACTTGCTCCGACGTGGGTTAAACGTCAGCTCTGCCGCTGACTCTCCGGTGGTTTGGGGCGAGTCCCGGCATCTCTTTACGGCTCAGTTTTACTCACCTGTCGAGCAAGAACAATAGTAATCTCTATTTCAGGCGTTCTTATGAAAATGGAGGGAGTCTTGCATGTAATGAGCTTGTAACACCACGCGGCATATTAAAAATACTAAAAAAATAAAAATAAAAGAGGAAAAACCGAAGAAAATCGGGCCATTAAAGGCAATGAAATAGGGGTGGACTCAGAACGGCGTGGGATGCCCACAGGAGGGATTTGGAGATTGAAAGCTCTCTTACCCTTCAGAAGCCGACAAGACTGGAAAATCTATGTCTCTATAAAAAGGCAAAGCTCGGCAGCTTTTCTCCTTCTGCCCCTCCTCTGTAGAGTGGGTGAGTTCAGTGACAGACTGTTTTGGAAGGAGCTAGAAATATCAGCTTGAAAAATGCCTGGCAACTGCTTGAGAACGCTTATCTGACTTGGGAGGAAGGGAGAATACTGAGGTATTCCTCTTAGCCAAATTTAGAAATGTCATGGAGGCTCAGTGAATCATCTCTCGGGGGCTCGGAAAAACAGCTTTCCCATACTGAGTGTTGCTTTATGCCTGTCATTCAAAGTCCGGACTCCAGGCTAGGACCTCAGGAAGCTAACCAGTTTGGTCAATGACTAGATACACGTTGGTTTTAATCCTTTAGTATATACTGATGGACAGTGTGCTTATCTCTCCAACTTAAATGTCACCCATTGGATTAATGCAGTAAATCCATTAGGACCACCCACCATCACCACCACCACCACCACCACCACCACCACCACCACCACCACCACCACCACCAATTTTTCAGTCGTGAGCTCAACCTGGGCCAATGCGATTGCACGCAAAGGATTTTAGACAAAGAACCCAAGTCTTCCTCTCTCTCGCTGGATGTGAACAAAAACCCTGGTAGTCTTATTGCTGCGGGCAGCCATTTTAACAAGGCAGCAAGCTTGACGTTGGCTGGAATCTCTGATGGGCAGCTTGGTGAGGTGAGGGGGGTTGGTACTCCAAGACATGGCCCAGTGCCAGCAGCCTGCCTTAACTCCCTGCTTCCTCTTTTACGTCAGAGCATGTCTCCTTATTATTAAGCTATTCTAATCAAGGGGTTGGTTATTTTCATACCTGCTCCCTGTTCTACCCCCAAACAAAACAAAACAAAACACAAAACAAAACAAAACAAAACAAAACAAAACAAAAGAATACTGTAACTAAGGTCACTCTAAAGACTTCTGCATACTGCCCGGTATGCGGTTATTTATATTATTTATGTTGGTGTGTGGCTGTCTCTGTCAGATTGCAGTGTATAAAATTGAGGTCAGTAGAGACATCCTGTCTTCTCTCATTCTTTCTTTCAGAAGCACTGTCATGGTTTGAAAGGAGTCACAGTTTCATGAGGCAGCCCGCCAGCCTCCCGCCCCATTGGACAACGGTGAAGTCTCTCTTAAAGACGGTTTGATTTCTTTTTCTTTTGGATCTGGAACCATAACAGTCTAAGCCTGTTTAAAAGTGAATCAAATCATGTGCTTTTAGGACCCCCTTTCATGTCGCTCACGTGCTTGTTGGATGTAAAAATCTCATTACCAATGAAACCATTAAATTATGGTTTTTATACTATGAAACCAAGGAGGCCCCCTCCGCTTTCCCTCCATCAGGACTGATTTCAGGCAGTCTGTTTATAGAGTGAAGATAAATTTTATTGGTGACAAATGCACTCCTGCATTAACAAATTAAGTGAACTCTCAAAGGAGAGAAAAAACAAACGGAGAAAATTGGGCTGTCTGTTCTCGAAATCTAAAAAAAGGACTTATTTCCTCAGGGGACATTCGGTATTTTCATAATCACATAGAAAGGAAAACATGGGCCTCTTGGGTATACCATTAAAATAAATTAATTTTGCTGCCTGATTCATAATGGGTAAAGGCAAACTGGGACTCTTTATTTCTAGTCTTGTGTTCCTCTAAAAAAAAAAAAAAAAAAAAAAAAACAGGTTTTCCTGTGACCTCCAGCTCAGGAAAGATGAATAACTGTGTCAACTTACAGAAGATAGAGAATGTGGGGCCTGCGATCTATTTGGGGCTTGTTAATAATAGGCAAGTAGTCCTGGGGAGGAACTAGATGCTGAGTGTTCATGATCCTGACGTCATCATCACTACAGGGGCATTTTTTTTTGTTTTCTTCCCTGATGCTGTATAAAATGTTGATGCCCATCCCTAGCAAAAATGCTTCCTGTGATTAGATTCTGAGGATGTCCGTTATCATTTTCCTTTATCCTGCTCAATCTGTGGCCATTTCTCTCTCTGCTCTTTCTTAACACATGTACCAAGCTTTCCTTCCTTCGTGTTTACGTGACTACCTTCAGTCTGCATGCTCATTTTCCCGAGACCCTAGACAATGCACGTCTCGTGTTACCGTCCTCTAGTTGGTTTCAGAAAAGCGTAGCTGTGGATGGACAGCTGTGATGCCTTCCGGCTGAACAGGGGGCTTTGGATTTCTATTACTTTTAGCTATTGACTTCCATGTTTTGTAAAATATTGGAGAGGTGTGGATGACCTCTGAAATTTGACCCCAAGTCACCTAAGGCAAGAAAGGCTAGTACTCCTTCCTTGAATTTTGGTTGCTAAAAATGTTAATGAGGAATAGCATCATCGATGAAGACCTTCATATTTTCTTGCAAAGGAAATATGCTTTTGCAAATAAATAGAGAATTGCCATGTGCCCACACATAGACTTCGCCCAGGTATAGGGAAATCTTGAAAACGTGTGGATGGGACTGCTACCATTCTTCTCTTGTTGACATTTTCCTACTACATTTATTAACAGTGATGATCTTTAACTTAGATGCAGGACTACCTAAACCTTTTTGTGAACTGCCGCATATCCACTCAGACAGGGCAAATGGTTCATCTAAGTTGATAGCAGAAAACTGTGTGGTTGGTGTTGCATCTGGATTTACAACGGATTCATGGTGCGCATGCCCAGAAGAATACTTATTAGTTGTTGAGACAGAGTTAAGAGAAAAGAACTAGAATAGTCACATTCACAGAGGAGAGGAAGCAGAAAACACTCACCCAAGCTTTCCATTGGAACTGAATCCCCACAATGCCTTGCCAGCTTGAAAATGGTAGAGTTACAGCCTACAAGAGAGAGAGGCATTTGCCTTGTTCTGCCACAGGCTGGAAATAAGTGGATACATTGGAAGATCAGACTCACAGGGATACCTCTCTGCAGAGATATTCAAGCAAGCCTAGTAGGGGTATTTCCAAAACCTTATTTATGTTATAAAGAAAAACTATTTTTGAGGAAAATGGCCAACATTTTTTTTTGTTTTTGAAACCCCGTGTTTGATCTTTGGGTTGAATTAAGAAAAGAGAAGTTGTCTTTTATTGTATATATACACACACACACACACACACACACACACACATATATGTATATATATACACACACATATATGTATATATACACATACACATATATATGTATATATATACACACACATATATATACATACACACATATACACACACAATATGTATATATACATATATACACATATATAATTTCTATCCTGTTTCTGTAAGTTTTAAACATGATTAACCATTTGACACGACCATACAAATGCTAGATTGTATTAAACACATTACAAAATAATCACGGCTGACGGAAAGTAAAGTAACACTTCAACAACAAACAGAGAGAGTAGCAGCTGCATGCAAGAAAAACAAAGCACTTGAGGCTTTTAATTACACTCTCTCCCCACCCATTCTATCGGTGACCTTATGTATTCTAGGTGCATAGCTCTGCTGTAGCCATTATAGTCACTTACTACAAATATATCACTATCCCATGAGTGCATAATGTTCTTAACATTGACAACAACAGTTGCTGAGATGGCTTAGAGGGATTTTTTTTTCTTTATTGAATCGTTTTTCTTATTTACATTTCAAATGTTATCCCCTTTCCCAGTCTCTGTAACCCCCCTATCCCATTTCCTGTTACCCTGATTCTATGAGGGTGCTCCCTTACCTACCTACCCACTCCCGCCTCCCCACCCTAGCATTCCTCTACACGGGGGCATCAAACCTTCTCAGGACCAAGAGCTTCCCCTCCCATTGATGCCAGATAAGGAAGGCCCCTTCGGCTCCCTCAGTCCTTCCCCTAACTCTTCCATTGGGGTCCCTGTGCTCAGTCCACTAGTTGGCTTCGAGCCTTCGCATCTGTATTGGTCAGGATCTGGCAGAGCCTCTCAGGAGACCACTGTATCAGGCTCCTGTCAGCAAGCATTTCTTGGCATCAGCAATAGTGTCTGGGTTTGGTATCTGCATGTGGGATAAATTCCCAGGTGGGGCAGTCTCTGGATGGCCTTTCCTTCAGTCTCTGCTTCACTCTGTGTCCCTGTATTTCCTTTAGACAGGAGAAATTCTGGGTTAAAATTTTAGAGATGGGTGAGTGGCCCCATCCCTCAACCCGGGGGGCGGTGTCTAACCTCTGGACATGGTCTCGACAGGTTCTCCCTCCCCCTTTGTGGGGTATTTCAGCTAATGTCATCTCCATGGGGTTTGGGGAGGCTCTTGCTTTCCTGGCATCTGGGACTTTCTGTAAGTCTCCTCCATCTCCTCTCATACCTGATTCTTCCCCTCTTTTTCCCCTCCCCCTCTTCTCTTCCTCTCAAGTCCCTCCCACCCTCTACTTCCCTTGATTATTTTGTTCTCCCTTCTAAGTAGGATTGAAGCATCCACTCTTTGGTCTTCCTTCCTCTTGAGCTTCATGTAATCTACAGGTATTCCACACTCTGCCTAACACCCACTTATCAGTGAGTAAACAATGTGTGGTCTTTTGTGACTTAGAGGCATCTATGTAAGGAAAGTTGGCTGCACATTATTGACTCCCTCCAGTGTCAGCTGTAAAGCTTGGAAACATTAGAGTTCACAGTGCAGGGTGCCCAGGACTCTGAGGGAACGATGTAGTTTTCCATCCTTGGGGAGTATACTCTTAGTATTATGCCTTTGCAAGTGGACAACCAGAAGGAAGGACTCAGAATATAAACTCTTTGGGAGGCCTGTTATGGGATCAGCTTTGTCTTAGCACAAGTGTTTTCATAGTTCCCGTGCCCCTATAACCACAATATGGGCCATCCAGATGTATGCACAAGAACCCAATTAAAAAAAAAACAAAAGAATTTTATTGTAGATTCTTATATAATCACATTACTTGGAACTCAGGTTATGTTTGTACCACCACTCAGGCATGTAAACACTAGTACAAGATAGGAATAATATTGAATTTTTAAATTAAGTTATTAGGAATTTAAATCAGGAAGTAGTTTAAAACTGTGATGATACCATGTCTTACAAAAATATATGAAGAAGGAAAACCTTAACTTTGAGAAGTGTTTGGAATATATTTGGAAATATTATAATATATATTCACCTCATGCGAACAGAAAAGAAATATCTATGTGCTTTGAAGCCATGAATGTTTCTGAAGAAGGTGGATCTATATATGGAGTTAAGAAGCAGGGATTGGGAATTTTTAACTTGGAAATTCAGAAAAGGGTTCACAGCAGAGGCAGAACCAAAACTAACACAGTAAATTATGGCATCTTATGATTCTTTGGCAATAAAAATTGTATTTCTTTCCTTTTTATCTATTAAATATCATCACTAGAAGTAGTTTTATCTTAATATATATATGTGTATATATATGTATATACACACACATGTTTCCAATTTAATTCTTGCCATGTAGTAAGAACATTGAACTTCTATAGTTCACCAAATATAAATGTACGTTTCTGAGTTCAATACTAAGAATATTAGAAAATGCCCAACACTAATCATGCTTTAAAAGAGGGGCTAACGGGCTAATGAGATGACTGAGCAGACAAAGGCATGTGCCACCAAGCCTGACAACTTGAGTCCAGCTCAAGATTCACATTGAGGAAGAGGAAAATTGATTCCTGCAGGTTATCTTCTGTTACTCTATACATGTGCTGTGACAGCACACATGTGTACACACACTCTAAACGCTAAAATAAAGTAAAAATAAATACGCGTAAGAAGTAGTTAAAAGGAGAGGTGAAGGGACACCTGGGGTTAGTGGTCATCTGTATGATGGTGAAGAGGCTAGCTTGTGGTATCAGGTTGCTACCCTTGGTGATTGTCATTACATCTGCTATGCTTGCCTCTCTTGATGCTTTCTTTGTAGAAGAATAGCATAGCTAGGCTTATAAAGGCCTTAGAACCCCTTTTCCCGAGCTGTATATTGTGGAGCTTGAAGCCCTGAGAGGTGGGTGAGGTCTTATCCTAGGTTGAAGAACTCGGATTTATCTCCGTTTTTCAGAGCTCTATTTAGTAGAACTCATTCTGCCAGGTGGACATTATTTATCTTAGAGGTATCTCTCAGCTACTGAAAAGACAGCACAACTATGGTAATTACAGCAAGATTTATTTTTAATCTACTTTGTTCTTTGTGAAACTACTATGGGCCAACAAATATGTTTCTGAAGTTGAAATATTAATGACATCTGACATTGGTCTTTGCTCTGATGTATATACAGATATGTATATATATATATATATATATATATATATACACACACACACACACACACACACACACACACATGCATATATATGTGGTACACTTCTGTTTTGCCTTAGGATTCATATTGTTGTGATGAAACACAATGACCAAAAGAACTTGGGAAGGAAAAGGTTTTTTTGAGGTTTAGTTCCCCTGCACTGTTTGTCACTAAAGAAAGTCAGGATGTGAACTCAAAGAAGGCAGGATGCTGGAAGGAGGTGCTAATACAGAGAGGCCCTGGAGGGATCCTGCTTACTGGCTTGCTCAACCTGCTTTCTTATAGAACCCAGGACCACCAGTCCAGTGCTACCACCACCCGCCATGGGCAGCGCTGTTATCATCAAATCACTAATTAAGAATTACAATTAGCAAGTCAAATGACTCTCAAGAAGAAAAAAAAGGAGAGGACCCTGGGCCTGTAAAGATTGGATCCAGTATTGTAGACCCAGAACAGAGAAATCGTGGGGGGGGGGAAGAGTGGGGAATAGCATGGGGGGGGAGAGGAATTATGGGACATATGGTGGGGGGTAACTGGGAAAGGGGAAAGCCTTTGGAATGTAAACAAAGAATATAGAAAATAAAAAAAAAAAGAATTACTCTACAGCTGCACCTTATGGAGGCATTTTCTCAACGGGTTCCCTCCTCTCGGATGACTCTAGTTTGCACCATATTGACATAAAGTTAGCCCAGATAGAAGTGAAGACGTAAACTTCAATGCTTTCTAAGAAGCTCTAGAGACGCCTATTGCTATAGAAATGCTAGGCTTCTTATTTCTAAGAAGTCATTCTGTTCATAAACACAAACACAGGTGTGTCAGCCTTATCAGGCATTTTCTGTGCAATTCAAGTGTAATATATTCTATGAGGCCACGAGGATGGAAATGTAATAAAAGATAAAGCACCTCACTTTATAGGCTTATTACTCTAAAGTCTATCCACTCACATCTGGGGTCTTATCAACATAAAGGAGAACACAGGAGAAGCAGCTTCCCCCACCTCGTACTTTGACTCATGGAATATGCCAATAAGGTTGCCTTTTGAACCTCAAAAGTATAGAGGAGAAAAGACTGCAGATAACATTGCAGGTTACTGGGTTTAAAGCTATTCAACCTCGGATACTTTTATGATGCATTGTTTAGCTAGAGTGTAAAGGTAGAAGGTCATTTTCTTGTAAAGAGAAATGTAATACCTCTGTTTATACAAACTGTACTTTTATTGCAGTTACTTTAGCTTCGGAAAAAGTCTACTGATGGCAGGCAGTACAGGTCACTGAGGTTAGTGAGGGGTGGCCTAGGTGTAACCGTTGTCCTTGGCAAAGACACATTGATTTGTGCTAACTGCTCTGTGACTCAGTAATTGAAATCTTGGCACTTGATCACAAGCAAGCCATCTAATAAAGAATATATATTTGCAGAAAGCGATTTATTCCATCATCATCTTTAATCGTGTGATATTAGAAAAACCACAACTAATATCTGGTAAGATGGAATTAGTTTAATATTTTATAGAACAAGTCACATAGGATGGTGGAGTTCAGTTTGACTCTAATTTTTTCTAAAGAGTTTCTATTATAATATTTCTACAATGAAAAACAATAAAATATAAATATAAGTAATCTAGAAAATCCATGAGTTTTATCAAGAGCATTATTAGTTATGACACGCCACCTTATATTAGACTCTACTATGACAACTACTTCAATTTGTTTGACTTTGAAATAAAAATGAGCAAATAAATGTAGTGTTTGGGTTTCTAAACTAAACAAAGTAAAGGAGCTTAAATATCATTTCATCAAATTAATGAAACAATGTCATGGAAGCAGCAGTGTTACATAAAGTTATAAATCCATGTCCTAGGCTTAGATGATAACATTTAACACAACGTTGCAATACAGTGTCCCCCAAATCCCCAACCGAACTGATGCTCACTGCCAGAGCCCCTCTCCATACAGAATTAGTGACACTAACTCCTTCTGAAGCCACGTGAACAGACCCACCTGGTCCAAGAGTCATTTCTTGCCTTCAGGATTCTTCTGTAACAAAAAATTTAAAGCATATTTATAACACTTTCTAGCTCTCATATGCAACTCCTCCTTGGCCTCTTTTTCTTTAGTTGTTATTGTTTACACACACACACACACACACACACACACACACACACACACACGATCCTAGATAGTAAATATGATCTGCTCAGTTTCTTTAGTGTTACCCTTATGTATAATCTTTCACTGCTGACTACTTGGTATCAGATCAGCAATCAGGAGACTCATCCTTGGATGAGATTTTCTCTGGCTCTCAACACTCATTAGTTGCCTGAAATTCTTTATCCGAGGTACGGGTGACATTTCTGCTTTCTATGCTATCGTGTTTATTTGTGGTATGTTTAGGTCCTGTTTAGGCGCCATATTACTGAGGTATCACATATACAAAGCTTCTCTGTAGTTTCTAGCAGACACGATCTCACAGCACCTTGCTGGTCCTCTGACTTTTACAGTCTTTCTGTCCCTCTTTCCGTGATGTTCTCTGAGCCTTATTTGCTGGAGAAGTTGTGTTGCAGATCAATCTGGGCTAGATACCTCACGATCCATCGCTTGTTTTCTGCCTTTTGACTGATTGTGATTTTCTGGAATGGTCTCTATTGGTTGCTAAGAGGAGTTTCTTTGATAAAGGGTGAAATGCGCACTTACCTGCAGGTATAAGAATAAATGTCTATAATGCAGTTAACAATGGTGCTGGTTTAGTAAAATAGTGGTAGCATGTTCTCCAAGACCTTATTAGCACTGGGCAGTTGACTAGGTGTAGAACGCGAACCGAACGGCCTCTGTATAAATGCTGGGGGGTGGGGCGGGGGGAAACAGAGCTCTAAAGGCATCTCCTGCAGGAGGATCTAATTGAGGACTGCCCGAGAGACCAAGGATTCCTGACAAAGACAATGCCATCAGATCGGGAATTGCTGTTTAGAAGAGATGTTTTCTTGGGACCAATGGGGTGTGGGTGGAGGATATTAAAGGAGCTTGCAACAGTGTTCAGATGAGCTTACAGGACGCTTCTCACCTGCTCCCCGAGTCTGTATCATTGACTCTGCATCGCCTTGCCTCCAATCCCCAAGGGCAGGCAGGGTTGGGCACCAGGAAGTCCAGGACACAGGCAACAGGTAGGGCTTTTGTTTGTCTTTTGTTTTGTTTTGTTTTGTTTTGTTTTGTTTTGTTTTGTTTTGTTTTGTTTTGTACTAGACCTGATATCACTCTGTTGAGTAGGCCTTAAGTTTAACTAGTGAATTGTTGGTTTCTGCCAAGGTATGACTATTCCAACCTGAGTGTTAGGTCATCATAGGTTCATAGGTATTATAGATATAGGAATATTGGTTGCCTCCCTCCCTTGTAACCTTGTAACCTAACCTGTAAACCAGGTAAGGACTATCTTGTGTCCTCTGGGTCTTATTTCCCAGGTACAGTCTCTTCAGCAATAGGGACTTACCTTCGACCTCTGCGAAGCAACCAAGAGAAACAGTCTAGATTGCTTTGGAGTTCTCTGGGACTCCCTTGACCCACACCTGGAAAGAAGGGTTCTTATGCCTGACATTGACGTTTTGTTAGATTGTCCATGGATTTGGGAGGGGGTATTGTCATTCCAAGTGTGGTAACCTCATTTAAGCTATATATGCATATGTATACACATACACTTATCTGTATGGTATGTAACTTTAGGTAGATAGAAGTTAATAATCATCCCTTATGTTTTTCAGACACTCTTACTCTCATTTTACTCTCTCCCTCTGTATCTTCCAGTACTGACCTCCATCTCCCCTCCCCAAATAAACGCTCACTCCCCCTAACGGTCTCCCCCTTCAAATCACTTGAATCCCAAAGCGTACAGGGTGCTTTTAAAACTAGCATTTTGGAAAAATAAAAATATTCCATTGATGTTCAGAGCTCTTGATATGGTAAGCCAAGAACAGACTAGCTAAGGGAGGGTTGGTTGTATATCCCCAACCAGAGTATATGGCAGAGGCTGTTTCGATGATTGTTATTAGGGTTTTTACTTTAGTTACCATAGAAAATAATATATTTCAGGGCTGTAGAGAAGGGTCAGTGGGAACGTGAGGAACTTAGTTCAGATTCCTTGCACCCACATGTAGAATCTGAGGTCTGGAAACCTCAGCTCTGTGGAGAGGAGAGAGAGAGAGAGGAACCCTGGGGACCATTGGCCTACCAGCCTAGTTGAGACAATGAACTTTAGGATAATAGAGACCCTTTCTCAAACAATGAGATGAAGATAGTAATGGGAAATACTCAGAGACGGTCTCTGATGTCCACACATGCAGACACACATGCATAGATGTGACATACATGTGCATAGACCACTACAGTGTACGTGCACGTGTACATGCATGGGTATGTGTAGTATATGATGGCGGAATCTTAATGCCCTTGGCACCGTAGTGGATATGCTATTGAACTCTTCCTAAGCTTAGGGATTTGTTTAAAGACGCCGACGAAGGTCATGCTTCCTGTCCTCCTTCCTGCCGCTGAAGCCTGGACTGGAGAGTAAGAGTCACTGTTGAGTCAAGGGAGGACAGGTTGGTGGCTTACTACCAGGGCCACAGCTGTGCTAAAAGATGCTTCCGGGACTCAGTCTCTGTCTGGAGATGTGTTAATAGCTAGAGACCATGAGAGGATGCTTCACCCAGAAGGCTCCATTTCCCTCCCCCCTCTTCATTCTCAAATCCCTTCCCGGTTGGAGTCATCTGCAGCACAGAGAACTCTGCCTGGGGCTGCTGCTGCAGGAGAAAATGCAAAGGGTTAACTGACAATGGCGTGGGCTCTGTCAGGGACCACCGGAGCGTTGGCGGACAGAGTGGAAATGGTAGAGACCGAGCAGCTCCATGGATATGGGAATCCTGGATGCGGCAGGACCAGGGTCAAAGCTAAGAAAGGGAGCACGAACCGTGCAACCGTGCGGGGGGACAAGCTGGAGGTTGGGCAGGGTGCAATCTCAGAACAGCCAGCATCAGGCTTACACCCTGGGAATTTAAGTCTCTCCAGAATAAAAGTGGGAGGTGAGGAGGGGCGTGTAAGGGCCGTAACTGCTAAGACCCATCTCCCTGAAAGAATGGTTCTTTCCTACCAACTTCAGCAGAATTCGAGATTAGCGCCTCTCCCCCACTGCCCACCCCCCCCGTCACTTTTAACTCAGGAGGAATCAAGAAAAATCCTATTTTTGCACACCTGTCTTTTTGTGCTTCAAGAAATAAGTACCCGCTAGCGCTGCGCTGTGGTGTGTGCGTGGGTTACGTACCTATATAAATCCCAAGGAGAATGAGACTCTGATTCTGTGCTGGCAGGAATCACACTGAGGCTTAAATTACAGTGGATGGGAACTGCACGCAGAATGGCAGAACCCGTGCAGGGCGGGTGGGGGAGCAGGCGTGGAGCCTAAGAGAAAGAGAGAGTTCAAGAGAGGGAGAAGACAGGGCGAGCGATCTCAAACTCTGCTTTTATGCAGCTAAGGTTGTTGCTCTGGAAACCAGGGAATTGCTGGCAGTTTGTATAAGTCAAGTTTTGATGTGGAGGGAGCTATCAACCTATAGCGATAGCTTAAGACCAAGATCAAGGAATTTAGGAGACAAACAAACAAACAAACAAAAAAAAACAAACAAAAAACCAACCAAACAAACAGAACAAAACAAAACAAGATTATAAATATAAAGGGCATCAGAGGCACAGTGCCTTATGGGTTCTTTTCTGTTTTGCATTTCCGCTATCTGTCTGGAATGTAATTGGCTCCTCTCTAGGTCTATGGAGATGAATGCTCCCAGCTGTTCAAGCCGGAGGAAAACACTGTTGTGTGTGTTGTGTGTGACGTATTGCCGCCACACAGAGGCTGATGGAGACGCACAGAGGAGTCTAGAGTCAGATGTAGGAAATGTAGCTGAATGTCTCAGGAATAGTGGAACATTTGAGGCTCGGGCCATATGGGAGGATTGTGTGCGACCGCACTGCCACCTTCTCCCCCGTAACACTCAAAGTGACATTTCTCACCTCACTACTGATGTTCTTAGGTTTCTAGCACAAAGTGATTTCGTTGGAACCTCCCAAGTAGGTGCCTGGCATCTGATGGACACCGATAAAAGAACGCTGCATTCATTTTGAAGAAAGGGACTTTTTTCTCCAGTTGTCTTCTGCTTGCTTCTAGTGTATTTAGTAGTCCGCATTTTAACAAGTTACCCAAAACCTTTAAAACAGTCATCCTTCTTCAGTCTGAGAGGCCAGAAGAATAAAATTCAGTGTAATAGTAACTTTTATTCGCCTAAAGTAATTGTCATCTCCAAGGCTTACTGCCTCAGTCTGCTAATTTAGGCCCCGTCCTGGAAACTTCTCGTCTCTGTACAGTCTTACCTAGGCCTAGAATGTTTTTAGCCTCTGGGATTTACTGCGGAATAAGCTCACCCCTTCTATCTCTTTCTGAACCCTTGCTGAAATTCCTCTCTAGGATAACTAATTCGAACCGACTATCTTCCTCTCCAGAGTCGCACTGCTTAGCCTCTTACTAACTTCAGCCATATGTTGTAATCTTCTGGCTCTTTCCCATTCTCTGGCTTATTCTGGCTTTACCTGTGTCTAGCTTGTTCTTTCATCACCTAATCTCTGTAAAATTCTCCAGGTAAAACTCTGCTCTCTCTGCACTGCCCGCTTAGTTTCCCTTTCCGCTCTGTTCTCGCGTGAGCTGGGCGTATCCTGCCCTGTCAAATCTTTCTCTCACGTTGTCTGCCTCTCAGTAAGACATCACTTTCAAGCACGGATGCTTCCTACTGCAAACTAACTTGATCTTCATTGTTTGGGACTAAAGGTGTGTGCTAAGGGCCTGTCCGTATTCCAGCCGGAGGGATTAATGTTGTGTGCTAAGGGCTGAGCCACACCACAACTGAAAACATCTATCTACATCTATCTATCTATCTATCTATCTATCTATCTATCTATCTATCTATCTATCTATCTATCTATCTATCTGTCTGTCTACCTGTCTATCTATCTATCTATCTATCTATCTATCTATCTATCTATCTATCTATCTATCTACCTGTCTATCTATCTATCTATCTATCTATCTACCTACCTACCTACCTACCTACCTACCTACCTATCTAACTAATAACACAATCCCGAGGTTCACACTGATCAGCACAACAGTTGAGAGGTAGGGTTCTTCCAAAAGTTAACAGAAAGTGACCATACTTCTCCGTCTGGTGGCTCTGGACATTCTCTGGCTGGCGCCTGGGTCCCTCTCTGTGTTCCATCCATACGGCTCCTCCTCTGTGTGCCCGTCCCATGTCTCCCTTCTTTTCTTTTACAAGGTTATGGTTGCATTTAAGCTGGACCTAGATAGCCCAGCATGCACTTCCTCTCTCATTCTCTTTGTAATATCTTCAACTTTTCTTATAAGGAGAAGCAGGGTCCAGAAGTTAGAGCTGAATATATTCTTGGGGCCTGTTATTTTTTTTCAACCTATCACACCTGTTCATGCCTCATAAAATGTTAGGAAGATAACAAAGATTTTCTTATAAGTGAGTTCACCTTTATTGTAAAGTAAGTGAAGAAACAGCTGAGAGTTAGTCGCTAGAATTAGTGACAAAACCCTTGAGAGATGATTACCCACAGTATAACCTACCATTTGAAAAATGCAAGGTGATCCTAGATACGAATGGGAGTCTTTACAAATACACTACACTTACTTTTCAAGTTATTCCTACATGTTTAGCTCTAAGGTCGAATACGTACAAATTAGTTCAGTTTTACTACTGACATTGACTGTAGAATTGGAGCTCTCTGCCTTTGGAGGGGAGGGGGAGGGAAATTTTTCTGTGATCAGAAACTCACCCCCCCCATGGCATTGTGTCTGCTTAAACACTGACATCTGAGAGGAGGAAACCGGAATTAAAGAAATACCTCCAGAAGATGACTCTGTAGCAAACCTGTAGGGCATTTTCTTAATCACTAGTAAATATGGGAGGGCCCAGACCACTGTGGGTGGTCCATTCCTATGATTGTGGTCCTAGGTTCTATAAGAAGGTAGACAGAGCAAACCACAGGAAACAAGTCAGTAAGCAGCACTCCTCTGTAACCTTAGCATCAGTTCCTGCCTCCAGGTTCCTGCTTTGAGTCCTTCCCTGACATCTCTGGATGATGGACTCTAAGCTGTAGAATGTAGTAAACCTTCTTTCCCAAAGTTGATGTTAGTTCGAGTATTTTATCCTAGAAATAGAACAGATACCATTTTGGAATGATAATGTTTATTATGTGCCTTTATATGCTAGACATATGTAATTTGTTTTAATATTATAGGATTTATAAAAAGAGTTAAAGCCTTTGGACTTTTAAACAGTGTCGAGACTGAAAGACTATGGGAGTGACTAGTTAGGGTTTCCATTGCTGTGAGGACACACCATGACTATGACAACTCTTATAAAACATTTAATTGGGCATGGCTCACAGTTTTAGGGGGCTCAGTTCATTATTATCATGGCCAGAAGCATGGCAGTGTCCAGGTGGACATGATGCTGGAAAAGGAGTTGAGAGTTCTACATCTTAATCTGAAGGCAGCCAGGAGAAGACTGTGTGACTGGGTAGAGCCTGAGCACCCTTCAAAGCTTCCTCCAACAAGGCCACACTTTCTATTAGCGCCACTTCTTGTGGGTTAGGCTTTCAAACACATGAATCTATGGGGGCCATACTTTATTCAAACCACCATAGGGGTCTTTTCAAATCGGACTAAGTGCATTTTTAATTTTGATAGGCCATGGGCCTATAAGGCCCAGGGGAATCGATTATGGTGTTTTGAATGAGAATAAGTCTTCCATAGGCTCAGATGTTTGAATTATTGGTTTCTGGTTGGTGATACTGCTTAGGTAGGTTTATGAAGTATGACCTCTCTGGAGGAAGTATACCACTAAGAGTATGTGTTGTGTTGTGTGTGTGTGTGTGTGTGTGTGTGTGTGTCAGGGTGGGGGGCATAGTCGGTTGCTGAGGTTTCAAAGTGAAATATCATTTCTAATTCACTCTCCGCTTCCTGTTTGTGGTTCAGTATGTAAGTTCTGAGCTCTTCTTACCACTGTTGAGGTGGGCAGTTGTTTCTGCCACACTTCATTCTGTACGCATACCCTTCTGCAACCATAAGCCCAAAGGAACTCTTCCTTCTATAAGTTGTCTTGATCATCATATTTATCACAGCAATAAAAAGGAAACTTTATCGGGGGTTGTAATCCTTTAGACATGCTTATTTCAAAATTTCGACCTCTGTAACTGTAGGGGGGATAAAAAGAATACGTTTCTATTGTTTAAGCCAATTAGTTTGTGGTGCTTGATGGGTGTGACCCCAGGAAACCAATGGTGGCTATGTTTGGCACATTTGTGGACATCATGTGCATGTTTGCATGGTCATGATTTGAAAGAAATTGTCACCTACCTCAAATCTCTGTTACTAATTTCATGAGTTTTGAAAACTGAATTTTGTAAAGTAAGAAATATTTTTTCATATGACATTTAGGTTGTATCTCTGTCTTCAAAATAGCTATTGGGACAGATCCTCTTTGTATAAAAGTATCATTTGGGTCCAGAGAGGTGGCTCAGTGGTTAAGAGTACTGGCTACCCTTCGACAGAACTGGAATTCAAATCTCAGCACCTGCATGGTCGCTCATAACTGTCTGTACTTCCAGTTCTGGGAGAGTTAACATACACAGATATACATGAAGACTGTATACCAATGTAAAAAAACAAATTAGTACTATGTTGGTCCTAGAATGATGGTCTATAACATAGTGCTGTCTTCTTTTTCTGATTCTGCCAACAGTAAGCAAGTTGGCAATTGACTGGAAGCTGTCCCAAAATTCCAAACATGACTTTCCATGACTAGGCAGCCAGTGACCCCTGACCTTGAGGCCACAGAGATTTGTCATGTTTCATGGACATGTGTCATGTTTCAAAATGGCCCTTCACAGTTTGTCAGGGGTGGGCTCTGGGTTTATGCAGGTGAGCATGCAATGCTATGATTTAGTCAATTGAAATAAGAATCGAAGCTGTACACTGGCCTCCTGGGGTTTTTCTTTTTTGTTTGTTTCTTTGTTTTGTTTTGTTTTTTGATATTTTCTTATGTTACTAAAAACAATCAAACAAAAAAAAACCCCAAAAGACAAAAAAAAAAAAAAACAACAACCCGTAAAAAACACCTAACAAACAGAGAAACAACACCCCCCAAAAAACTGTAACTGTAAGCTTGCCATCATCGTTCAGATCAGTGTGGAAAGAAGTACTACCTCCATCATTTTGATGTTCATTCTCTGTTGGCCACTGGCCAGAGCAAAATGTAGGAAAGGATAAATTTATTCCCAAACACAGCTTTTGGGCTGATGTGGGAGACAGCTTTTATAGTGAGTAATCCTACTGCATATCCGTGTGTGTGTGTGTGTGTGTGTGTGTGTGTGTGTGTGTGAACATCAGGAGGGATTAATGTTTGTGTCATCTGCACTATCAGTGGTCAACATTTGCTGGCTTGCAAGGCAGGTTTGCCATTCTTAGGGGCTTTCCAGGCCAATGAGCCGTGTTCGTAATCTCCTGCCTCCAGCCAGGATTTATAATATGAATGTCAAATTAGGTTTAACTAATCTGGTTTAATACCAACTGACTATAACCAGATGTTAGAAAGCTGACTAGCTGACTTCGGCTGATATGTCAAATATCAGAAATACCCCAATCCATAAATATATGTGTATATATATACACATGTATATGAACATACACAAAACAAAGCAAATGCCTTAGAGTTGTTTGCTCTCTAATAAATCTTTTGCCTTTTACTAAAGAATTGTTTGCTCTAAAGCTCAATGAGAAAACTCTCTAATTCTGAACTCCTTTTGGTTAAATAGGTCAATTAATCAGAAAAGATACCTTTTATGTTTTTGAAAAATATGTAGTGGCCATTAGTGATTTTAAGCATTCATTCTTGGTCCTCAGGTGAAAGTTGGTAAGACAAACAAAACAAAACAAAACAAAACAAAACAAAACAAAACAAAACAGAACAAAACTTCAGAGCTGTCAGCATTCCACTATATTCTGTCGCATTTACTATTTTGAACTGGCCTTAGCCAGAGACCGCACAGATGAGAAACATCTCACGGTCTGGTTCTTGACAAGTGCCGGGAGGAGTTGGGCGACCTGGCGTACATTCAGCCTGTCTTGGCAAAAGCAAGGCTAGAGCTGGTAGTGTGTCTCACTCCTGCCCTTGCAATAAGGCCCGCCACAAATCACTGCACAGATCTTCCCTCACGCAAAGACCTTTCAGCCACTCATTCTTAAGTTAAAGATTGCTTGAAGAAGAAAGCACAGTTGCTCTGCTTCGGACCAATACGGAGCCATGCAATTAGCTTGAAATTGTTCAGGTTAAAAAAAAAAAAAAAAAGCACACAGACTAAATTACCATTTAATAGTTTGCCATAAAAGAGAGCGGTTTGGTTGCTTTCAAAACAGACTCCAGGGCAGAGAATGGGAGGTATGAGAGTGGGACATGAATGCATAGGACAACTGAGTCGCTGGATGAAAGGCTAGAGACAAATTCAGGCAACATATAAACGCACAGCTTACACATTAAAATTCCTGGGCCTAGGGAGATGGCTGAGCGGCAAACTGCCCGCCATTCAAGTTGATGGCCTGAGTTTGGTTCCATAGTATCTCATAAAAACCCGGTGCTTAAGCTATGTGCATCTATAACACCAACATAGATGACAGGATGATGCTGGGAGCTCACTCTCCAGCTGGTTTAGCCAAAATGGCTAGCTTTGGCTCCATTAGCCCCCAAAACAAGGTGAAAAATAATATACGCAGCAAGAGTCAGTTCAGACGCTCATAAACACATGTACGCACACGTTTGCCACATACAGAGACATGCATGCTCACCAAAAGTAAAATTATCAAATATAATATAATTGAAAAGAAAAAAGCCCTTGTAGATGAAAACATGGAATGCCTTTAATGTAGCAAAATGTCATGTTTAATAAAGGGGAGAGTGGTTCTGATCTTCCCCACACATTTTGAGGATTGTTTACATTGTTTATATCTTCTTTCTGTACAGTAAAGTCAGCGACACTTTTAACAAGAACACATTTCATTTAAGCCAGAAGAAGGGAAAAGTTGGAACCTGTTGGGGTAATGTTACAAATGGAAATGAAGACATGATCATGGATAAATCACAGTGAACGGCACAGATGTCTTACCTTTCCTTTTAGATAGATGCTCATATCAGCATTCTCAGCAATGCCAGTTGACTGGGAAGATGCAATATTGTTCTAAATTAACTCAGCTCTTTACTTTGATTCTGTGACATACTCAGTGTTGCCAGGCATTTGAAATCAAACACAGTGCTCAGCAAGCTGAACTCAGAACCATAAAGTAAATGGTGTTCAAAGCAGAGTGCCTAGAGAGGCAACTACAGTTAGATATTTTCAGTTTTAAATATTCTACTGCTCAACCACTGTGTGATCTGGGGCTTCCATTAAATCTTTTCTCTCTTAGGACAATACTAAGCCTATCACATGAACTTGATGGTAAGACTCTAAGGAGCAACATATGTTGTTGTAGGCTAGATCTGGAATGTCTCCTAAAGGCTCATGTGTTAATGGTTTAGTCACCTACTGCACTGGCGATCAGGTACGTTATGGGAGGTGGTGACATCTTCATAAGGTAGAGCCCCGGTGGATGGGCTTTAACTCACTGGGAATGTGCCTTGAAAGGGTCTTCTGGGACACCATCCCTACCTCTTTCTCTTTGCCTATTGGCCTTAATAAATAAAGAGAGCAAGTTTGTGATACTCTAGCACGGGGAGATGCTGGAACAGTGGGGCAGGAGAGTGTAGGTGGGTGGGTGGGGGAGCACTCTCATATGGGCAAAGGGGAGGGCAGATGTGGGATGTGGGATGTGGGTGGAGGGGGAACAGGAAGTGGGATATCATGGGATGGGGGTTGGGGGAGAGGGTAACCCGGAAGTGAGGTATCATTTGAGATGTAAACAAATGGAATGATTAATAAAAAGAAAAAAGAAAAAAGAGAGAGAGAGAGAGAGAGAGAGAGAGCAAGTTTGCTTTGCCAGGTACTCTTTACTAGCACGTGCCTGGCCACAGGCCAACACAACGTGCCAACCAATCATGTCCTGCGAGGCAAACAACACCTCCTCCTTTTGAGGTGATTGTCTGACTTAGATTGTCACAGTGTAAAGCCTAAAATCATACAGAGCATGTTATCCTGGCTCATTAGGTGTTGGACTGAACTGGAGCGTTGCACCTGTTTGGACACTAGTCTTCAGATGGCTCATGCAGAGCCTGCACATCATTTGGGAGTGAAGCCATGGTGCAGATGCAGTCACCAAGGGTTTGTTTTGTTTTGTTTTCTATTTGTAGAAAAAAACCCCAAAATTATGTAAACTTGCTATTGCGCATGTTGGTGGTTGGCACACTTGACGCTTTCTCTGCTCTGTTCTCTTCAGGCAGGGACTTAGAGTTTAGAATTCGCTTTAGGTTCCTAACACAACGCACATTTGTATACTCTTTGTAAACAGAGGCAGGGCAAAAACAGTGCCATGCTGACCTGTCCATACAAGTTCACAGGAGCTGATTGTATACCTTTTTGTTTAATTACATGGCCGGTAGATTCAAATCAGCCATAGGCATATTTACAGGATGACACATATGGCAAATGCTATATATAAATATGTCGCCTGCAAAACTCGGTAGGAATGATAGCCCTTTACATGGGATGGCAAGCGGACACTTGGGGGTTCACAGAATAAGAATATCGTCTTCTGGCTATCACCAATATCTCAATGCTATGAATGTTGGGTGCCATTGAGGTATTTGAGTGGAATTCCAGAGCTGATTACTCTTGCAAGCCAAATAAGGTTAATCTTCTGCTATGAGCAATTTTCTTTTCCAGAAACGAAAAGCCAACCTGTACAAATAATAACTTTCTCCCTCTTTTGTCCTTCAAATAATTTTGTAAGCGTCAATTATTCTATTAAAATTTGTCCCGCCTAAAATACCTAGAATATTTTTGACTTCCTTGTGAAAGTCTGAGAATACATTCTCTCTTTCTCTGTCTCTCTTTGTCTCTTTCTGTCTCTCTCTTTCTTACACACACAGAGGCACACACATGTGTCTATCAATATAGCTATAATGATCTTTTCTAGGTGTTACTGTGTTAATAGGGATGGCACCTGGAGCTTCACACATACTGGGTAAGTAAGTGCTATACCACCAAGTTGATCTACAAACTCAATCCCAGTCTGATGATCTTGTAAATCATGTAACCCTGAAAAGAAATAACAGCCTTTTGAAATATCCATGGAAACATCCTGTGAAGGTATCTGTGAAGATGCCTAATTGAGTTTGTCTGGATCTGACTTCATTCAGAAGTAATATCTTGGCTGATGTAGTTAGTCAAGAACTTTAATCTAAAATCATCCTGGACTTGGGACATCCCAGAAGAAGGTGCGGAGGCCCTATGAAAACAGAGACAGAGATAGGCATGATGCTTCCATGATTCAAGGAATCACAAATGACCAAAAGATAGATGGTCTCTAAGCATTTTATCTTAGCATACTTAAGGGAATAGCCACATTGATACCTTCAATTTGGTCAGATGGTCTCCTAAATCAGATTGAATAAATCTCCATTTGTTTCTTCTTATGGAGTATTGTTACAATGGTCCTATAGAAACAATGACATCAAATAGACAAGCAAATATTATTTGATAATTGTGTCTTATACCAAATTAGGTTGCTCTAGAAAGTTAATATCCTAGAGTTAACACATATTAAAGATTTCTTGGAAAAAACTGTCATATAATATGATTATATATTATATATATAATATAATATAATATAATATAATATAATATAATAATATGATTATTAACAACTTGTTTTTGCAAACATCAATTATTGTACTCAAAGTTGTCCTGCCTAAAATATATATGATGCTTTTCACTCTCTTGTGAAAGTCTAAGAATATATTAGGATACTCACATATAGATGCACACACATACATACAACACGCAGAATATTCTGTAAAGGAAAGCGACGTGTGAGATCTCAGTCTAGAAGAGTTGTGCGAAAGTATAGGATCTTTTTTTTTTTTTTAAGGATCATTGTGTTGTGGTTATGAGGAGTGAGTAGGAAAATCAAAAGATGAAACAAGAAAGTAAACATGAGATAGATGATGAGAACATGTTAAAATCATCCCAGGACAGAACTTTAAGCTAGCAACAAGGAACCTTTGGATGGCTATGGGGGAAAAACAACTTGAAAACTTTCGCCTGCTGCTTAAGAGTACAGAGTGGAAACTGATGAAAGGGAGCTTATCTGAGGTCAGAGAGAGCCAATGAGACTTCTGTGTGATACAGAGCAGTTAGGAGAGTGCTCTGGGCCTGGCTGATGGTGTATAATTGGACTTTGATTTGTGATTATATACTGATCATATTAGTAAGAATTGTCATCACATTTATAGTAGAAAATAAAATTGATGAAGGCTATTATAGGTAGATATTATATCTATATGTTCAGTTTGTTCTCCATACTGTTGGAGTCTTTATTATATACATAAACCATCATTAAATCTTGGAAATAAATGTTAAGCAATTTGCTGACGATTATGCGTGACTAAGGTCAATGTGGCCAATATTTTGCAGTATACATTGCGAGCAAGAGATAAAGAAAATTCCTAGCTAGCCATTTTCACGGGGCGAGGGGCAAGGGGCAAGGGAGTACGGACTGCCTTTGAAGGGGCAGGCGCTGAGTTTCAGACTTGTGGTGTCTGTGGAGCCTGTCCTGAAACGAGCAGAGAAAACACACACAGATATCACACACGACACAGAGGGGGAGATGGAGATACGGGCGTCAATGGCGTAGATATGGCATGAAGATGTACAAGGCAGAGCTTGTAGAAGGCACGGGGGATGAGCCAGGGCCGACGTCCAGGAATGCGGACGTGAGGCCCAACCTTTGAAGCACCACAAGAGAGGCCACAGAGAGAGGTGAGCATGCTGGAATATGTTTATGTGAGTGTTAAGTGAAGATAGCGAAGGTTATGGTTATTGGAACTCAGGGAGCCGGGAGTGTTTCAGACCACAGGAAGGCTGGAGGTGTGAAACAGGCCAAGAGCATGGAGGTTAGGCTTCAACAGATAGACATTGCGAAGACATAAGGTGGTGGGCCAAGGTGCTGAGGATGTTGCCAGGAGCATTAGTCAAGTCAGTGCCAGGGCAGTGAGATAATAAATATGAGGAAGGAGCAATACATAAAACGCAATAGCTGTGGATCTCTGTCCTAGGACTGCAATTAGCTAATGAGACCACGCCGTGAATGTCTCCCTCTTTCCATTTGTGTGAAGCGAGAATTAACGTAGACGATTAATCTCTAAGGCTCGGGCTAGCCTTAAAGGTATGCGAATCCGTCTACCATACAAAGTAGTGAAAGACAGAGCGGGTGGATGTGATGCGAGGAGTGGGCTGTGAATTCACGAGAGATTTCAGAAGTCTCCAAAGAATGCCTTGATTCCCTACATGGTTTCTACATAAAACCAAAACCTACTGTTGCAGTACACACTCAGAACTGTAATCGCAATAGAAAGTAAAGAAGTGGGCGGCTCTCCAGCCTCTGTAACAGCACGCATCTTTTCTGTACTGGAATCTCCAGTGAGATTATTAGACCGGGCGGTGGGCGGCTGCACATGTCCTGGATGGAAGAGGGATTGCGGTAGGCGATGGGATGGAAACTGTGAGGCTCCTTACTAGCCCATTTGCCCACACAGGAAATGGCGGTGCTTGACGTTACGGGAGGCTGGCGACTCGTTTGGTACATGCCAGCAACCCTATCTTAGCTATGTGGATTATAACTCTCTTCAGTCATCTTTTAATGGCAGGTGAGGAAAAGGGCACCTGCCATTGAAGGTAAAGGCTGCTTGCTTTGTGTGTCTTGCTGAAGGCTTTGAAAGCTTATCTTAAACAACAACAACAACAACAACAACAACAACAACAAAAACCATCCAAACAAACAACCCCCCCCCGGGGAGGGGGGAGGAATTCAAGAAATTCAGATTATTTTTTTTAATAAGAATCTGGAATTTTATTTAGAACCATTATATATTGCTTCAGTAAATTCCTTTTCCTTTTCTTTTTTCTTTTGAAAATTTTCTTCTATTTCTTCTTTACCACGTCAATTTAGAATGTCTTTTTTTTTAAAAAAATTGGATATTTTATTTATTTATATTTCAAATGTTATCCCCTTTTCTGTTTTCCCCTCCAGAAACCCCCTCATTCCCCTCCCCCTGCTTCTATGAGGGTGTTTTAACCCACCCACCCACCCACTCCTGCCTCCCTGCCCTGGCATTTCCCTACACTGGGGCATGGAGCCTTCCCAGGACCAAGGCTCTCTCCTCCCATTGATGTCTGACAAGGACATCCTCTGCTACATATGCGGCTGGAGCCGTGGGCCACTGTTACCATTGTCACATTAAGTAAAGTTCTATAAAGGGACCTCAGGTTATAAGGACTCTCTCCAATGTATCTACTCTGCTAGAGAACAGTAGTTTGGAGGGACAGAGCCCAGTCATCCATCAGTATAGATGAACCCAGTTCATGATGGACGACATGACCATGGAACCGATGGCACTTTTTAGGAATGAAGCCCTCTTCTGTGTAATCGAGTACTACTGACATGACCTCCACATAGTATGGCTTTACTCCATGACCTCCACATAGTATGGCTTCACTCCATGACCTCCACATAGTATGGCTTCACTCCATGACCTACACATAGTATGGCTTCACTCCATGACCTACACATAGTATGGCTTCACTCCAGGAAGACTCTCTAGAAGGACATAAAGTGAAAAAGAAACCAGACTTCTCAAGTACAAAGTTAAAAAATGTTTTTAACACATGAAAGACAGATGATGGTTTTATTAATAGTGAAGGGTAAGAGCTGAAAGATCTGAATGTTTAGCTAAACCTACCCAATTTCCCATCTCGGTGTGGATAGAAATAACCACTCCCGAGGTATTTCCGTAACCTCACTTTCAGCCAGGAACCAGAAAGGGGGGGAAAAAAAGCACTTCCCAAGCAGTTTATAAACTAAAAATAAGACAACAAAAAGTCAGATTCAGATTAAATTGGAAAAGCTGGCTATTCGGAGAAGCAGCTCCATCCTCCTGAGACAGAAATATGTGGGCAACAGTGCGGGAGGCATACATGTTTACTGATACCCACAGAAGGAGGTCGCTCATCCCAGCTTTGGACAAGACATACCAACACAAGAGCAAATTAATTTGGCAATGAACACTGAATATTAATGGGTCTGAGCAGTTCCTCTCCTGAGACCAAGGGGAACGTAAGGGACGTGATACACCACTTCTCATCCATTCTCTTCTGGAATGTCTTCCAGGGCTTTGGTAAGCAAGGATAGCAAAATAGAGCAGCCCTAGAGTAGCTGTCATATTTTATGGTATTTAGTTTAAGGATATCTTTCTGTTTTATTTTGAGAACAATGGAGCAAACATAACACGAAGCCTTTGAGTTTTGCTCTTAATAGTACTAGTTTGCCAGGTTCATCCTAAAATGTGATCTATATTAGGAAAAAACTCTGTCTCTAATGCTGTCCTGGTAGAACCATGCTTTTACAAATTGAGGCAATATTGTAGACTAGGAAAAGTGGGAATTGGCTAATGGTATCTCTAGCCAATGACATAAGAATACTCCATTGCATCCATCTACCCATCCAGCCATCCAGCCACTTAACCTTCCACTCACCCACCTACCCATCTACCCATCCACTCATCTACCCATCCACCCATCCACCTATCTATCCATCCACCCATCTACCCATCCACTCATCTACCTATCTACCCATCCACCCAACCATCCATCCATCTGTCCATCCATCCATCCATCTATCCATCCAACCATCCAACCATCTACCCATCTACCCATCTACCCATCTACCCATCTACCCATCCACCCATCTACCCATCCACCCATCCACCTATCCATCCATCCACCCATCTACCCATCCACCCATCCACCTATCCATCCATCCATCCATCCATCCATCCATCCATCCAACCATCCACCCACCTACCTACCCATCTACCCATCCACCCATCTACCCATCCACCCATCCACCTATCCATCCATCCATCCACCCACTCATCCATCTTTCATCCATCCATCTATCTAGTTCACTCACTAGCTCATGTATTTAGTGTTATTCTTTACATTATAAGAATATGGTTCCTATCTTTTAGGAGTTTTCTATTTAACAAGGGATTATGTAGTTAAGTATAACCTAAGAATCTCAATTGAATGAGATAAATATTAATAAAGTTCTATGCTATATGACATTTATTTCATATACATTTTAGCTATAACACCCCCTCACATACATACATACATACATACATACAGAGAGAGAGAGAGAGCAAGCCAGCCACAGAGACAGAGACAGATATGACAGAGACACACACATGGGGGGCAGAGATACAAACATACAGAGATAGATACAGAGAGACTGATAGACACATACATATGCAGAGGCAGATACACAGGGAGACATATAGACAGAGAGATAGATATACTGAGATAGATATGTACACACACACACACACACACACACACACACACACACACAGACAGAGAGAGAAAGACAGAGAGACAGAGAGAGAGAGTGAGAGGGGGGGAGAGAGGTAAGTTGCAGCTGATCTAACTATGCCTTGGGCTAAAGGACTTCAGGTAAATGATGGCAAAGTAGAATTGAAGGTTATAGAGAAACCACTGCAGCAGCAGCAGCAGTCTCCAAACAAGGGGGTGAGGAGGGTAAGAAGTGGATCCTAAGTACCAGCCTGGGGGGGGGGCGTTGGCTTCTACCCTGTCTAGGATAGAAGCCATTGAAAATTTTCTTAAAAGTTAACCATATAACAGAATTCTTTTTTCTTTTTTTAATAAATATATATATTTTTAAAATCATAGTCTCCAAACCACTGGTGTCCACTGCTGTCATCATGGGAAGGTATACCATTTTTTTGTTTGTTTTTGTCTTTAGACATCTACTATTATTCTTGGTGGCACGGAATCTCTTGGAGGTCTAGGCTCTGCTCTTTGTTGCCGGAGCTAACTCTCTGAGACCGAGACTTGAAAATTCACAACCTGTAGGTATAGAAATGGTGTAGGAAAACCTCATCTCTGACCGTTTCTCACAGTGACATCTGCTGCTGCAGTAGACTGTGACCTTAAGGTCACTTTATGATCATTCCCCCTATAGTGTCCCAGGGAAAATAGTGATACCTTGACTTTGTAGAGTACTAGACCATGTATCTATGTCCCAGTTGCCCCCAAGGTACAGGTAAAGGGTTGAGGTAGGGTTTGACATTTAGCATTCGGAGAACCCAGAAAACTCTGTTCATACTCTGACACTGCTGTAACAATTGGGAACCTGTCGGAGCTAGAGAAGCTCTGTTAGATGTGAGCATTGGCATGTCAAGGACTGATGGATGCCTCTGCCCCGCTGGGGCATCAAAGCCTTCAAGTGTTGACAGTGTGCAGAAAATGCCTACCATAGCTTTCTCCCCTCACATATCTACAGCCCGAAGACTGCTCTCCTACAAAGACCTCTAGTACTGAGATTAGCTAACCCCGCCTTCTTACTCAGCTGTATGTAGTCATCCCGCCTCCTTGTTTAACTACACGGAACACTAAACTACGTATAACAATCCCGTCCATTCAGCTGTGTGCAATAAACACTCCGAGCTTCCAAGTCGGCGATTATTCTCCATCTGAGAACCCAGGCAATCTGATCGCAGCTTATCTGAGTGTCTCTGTGTTTGTCTTGCCTTCATTCCCTCGGGATTGAGCTGGGCCAGTCCTGGGAGCTGCGCAGGATGTAGCAGGGTCTAAGAAGCAGAAGGATGAAGGATGGAGAATGAAGGAGCAGCGTGTGAGAAGAAGCCACTGGGCAAACAACAAGCATGCGATTTAAAATAAAGTGATAATAATGAACTGCATTCAGGAATATATTTAAAAGTGTACCCAAGGGTTGCCCTATTTATGCTATGTCTCCTCCCTTTCAGACTCCAGGGAAGCAGGGAAGTGGTTGATGTAGTGTTTCTTTAACTACATTCTCTATGAAGACAAACTAAAACTAAGGTGGGATCGTGAGGAGAAATGTGGTCCATCATGATGTTGAGTGAATTGGTTTCCAGTATAATGGCCCATTCAGGAAGATGGGGCATTTGGCAAACTGGATTATGACAGAGAGGTTAGTAGTCCTCTGCAAGGAGCATGGTGAATATCATTTACCCTCTGCCTGCACAACCAGATGATAAATATGACATAATAAATAGGTGGCCATGCAAATCCATGTAACTGTTAAAATGTTAGCCTTGAAATACTTTTCTTGCACACGATTCTTCATCTTGAACTATTTGTGTATTAGTTGGTGTCCAGCCCTCAAGAACAAATGCATTTTCTGATGGTTCTCTATGCCTAGTTACAGAATTTAAATGAGCTCTTGCTTCTTACCCAGAATTCCCAGCATGAGCAGCCGGAGCTCCTTGGGTAGCCCCCTGTGCGACTGGATATTTGCCGTCCTCCATCATTTTGATTAGTCCACAGCTCTTTTTAGGACCCTCATAAAACAGAGCATTTTCCTGCCCTGAGCTCTGCGCAGAACAAGACAGTCGTCTTTGGTAAGTATAGTTACTTTGGACAAGGCAATCTTTTGGAGGGAATGGGGCATATAATCAAATTGTAGGGTTTGCTTTTCAAACTTTCAAAGCCTCTTCAAGCATTCCAGGAGTGAAAATTCCCTCTCCTCTACAGGGAAAAAAAAAAATCTGCTAAGTCCCCGAATTATCTGTGTATCATTTTAGATCACGCAGAGTTCGCTGTCCATGTTCACACTTTAAATAACTAAATTTGATAACTAAAATACCAAGCCCTAGATCCACGTCCAGAGGTAGGACTCGTTTCTCCTCATCCTGTGAGCTTCGGCTGACTGTGGGACAGCCGCCTCTTTAGGAGAAATATAGCTGAAAATTTGTCTTCAGTTTATTTATGGTCTTCAGCAACTGCGTGTCGCTGGTTTTGATCTTTTTAGATGCGGGGTAGGAGAATGAGGGGGAGCCAAGAAGTAGGAGGGTAGATGCTCTTCCTTTGTCCTTATGCCTGTAAAATGCCTTGATGTTTCCAGAGAACATCAAACGTTAGTTTTGTCTCCTGGGCAGTCTGGTGCCATTTTTTCCTTCTTTTTTTTTTTTTTTTTTCCTTTTTCTGAGCGTTTCCTGGAGTCTCAGCACAGATTCAAAGGATGCAACTGCCCACCACCCCCCCTTCAGATCCTGCATCAGGGCCCGGATGTGGGGTGGCTCCTGCTATACTGACACTTGGCAGAGATTTTTTTTTTTTCTTTTCCTGAGAGCAAGGTCTCTTTGTGAACTCTAGCAGAGCAGGACCACTCTTGTGTCTCTGCCCATGACCTGCGCTGGTGAGCTCTAGGCCCTTCTGAATCAGTGTCATGTGCTTTTCAATACAAGTGCTCACTCTGAGACTCGGGAATTTCTACTGACTCTGGTTCTCTTGGCTTCTGCCCAAGAGGGAAGAACTTTAGCTTCTGCTGTATGGAGGGCTGTTGGTGGAGGGGAGTCTTCTGGATCGAGGCGACCTTCTCCAAAGTTGTCGTTCACAAATCTTATCCTTAGTTACTACTTCTGTAACTTAAAAAAAAAAAATCATGTCTTAGGGAGTTTAGAGCCTTTGAACCAACTCTAGGTCACTTAATTAGAAACCGCTGCCTGCAGGTCCCAGAACTCGCTTCAGAACTTGACAACTTTATATAAAGTCACAAAAATGGAAGCTTCCATTTTATCTCATATCCGTGCTTCTTGGAAACCCAGCCAGAGATCAAATTTAATTTTCTTAGCTTTCCTAATGGCTCTATACTTCTCTGAGTGGACTGCTTAACACAACAATATTCCTGGAACTAAGGGTATTTACAAGGAATAACATAAAATTGCCGAGTTACCTATTTATGAATTCTATTTAAATCTCAGATTAAAGAGCCTAAGGATTCACATACTATATAGTCTTTAAGAACACCACATATTTCTTTATTTTGCACAGAAAAGAAGAAACCTGGCGTTGTCATATTGGGTCTCAAGGCACATTACAGGCACACGGTAACTAGGTCATAGCTGTTCTGGCATCGAAACAAACATAGAAATGAACAAACAGAATGAAGAGCCCAGAAATAAACCCGTGTCCTAATATCTGCTCTTCTTTGAACCAAAGTACCAAAAATACACACTAGAGAAGGGATAGGATCTTTAGATTAGAAGTATTTAAATATTTAATACCAGAATTATAATTATTTTTAATTGGACATTATTTATTTACATTTCAAATGTTATCCCCTTTCATGGCTTCCCCTTTGCAAACCCCTTATCCCACCCCCCCCCCTTACCCTGCTTCTATGAGGGTGCTCCCCCACCCACCTCACCACCCTAGCATTCCTCTACACTGGGGCATCAAGCCTTCACAGAACCAAGGGCCTACCTTCCCATTGATGCCAGATAAGACCCCTTCAGCTCCTTCAGTCCTTCCCCTAACTCCTTCATTGGGGGGTCCCTGTGCTCAACCTGCGAGTATCCACATCTGTAATACCAGAATTATTAGACCACTAGGATCAAACACAAGGGGACACTTTAACTCATCAGTATAGGCAAATCTACTTTGGATAAGACCTTGAGAGCACAGACAATAAGACCAAAGGGTGGGGGAAATTTTTGTGAACTATTCATCTGACAAATAGAGAATGTCCAGATTCTAAAAGGACAGGAGTGGCGGTCTGGTAAACTGAACAAGAGACATTGACACCAGTGGAGTGGAGACAAGCACTCAGGTAGGAGCACTTTCTGGTCTAAAAACGGCTCACATTCAGGCCCCAGTGCCCACATCGGGAGGCTCACAACTACTGGTATAAAGAGGTCCAGGAGACAACTTTCTGGCTTCGGTGAGCACTGTGTAAATATGATGCACAGAGAGATGAACAAGTCATGTATACAATATAAATATTTTTTTAAAGTAGACACTAATAACCCACAAGAACATGAAAGAATGCTCAATAATAGAAACCAATAAGTAAATATCAGTCAAAACCACACAATGAGATCTTGTCTTAGTAAGAATGTCTATTATTATTATTATTATTATTATTATTATTATTATTTTAGGTCAAAGAAACAGCTGCTGGCAAGAATGAAGAGAGAAGAGACCTCTCAGAACTGGTGGAATCAATGTGAATTAATACAGTCATTAGTATAAAAAGTAAGAGAACCTCAGAAAGCTCAAACTGTAAACAGCACAAAATAAATTATACTACTGCTGGATATATCCAAAGAAAATGGAGTAATATTGTTAAAGAAATATATGCATGCTCAAGTGTGCTACTGCAGGCCTATTTGCAACAGTCAACTTAACAGGTTATAGGTGTCTATTGGAAGAAGAATAGACCCAGAAAAGATGACTCACATATATAATAAACAATTGTCTGGTTGGTTATAAAGGAGAAGGAAACCTTGCAATTTGCAGCAAAACAAATGAACTGGAAGATGTTGTGCTGAACAAAACTAGCCAGGTACACAGCAACAAATGCTATGTATCTCTACTTATGTAAGCTAAAACAACTTGATCCAAAGGATAAAGTGAAAATGCAAAGACTATAAGCTAGTGCAGTCAGTGGTCCTCAACCTTCCCAATGCTTTAATACAGTTCATCATGTTGTGGTGACCTCTGACCATAAAATTATTTTTGTCACTACTTCATAATCGAAATTGTCCTATTGTGATGAGGCATAACATGAAGTTCTGTGTTTTTCTGATGGTCTTAGGGGACTCCTGTGAATAAGTCATTTGACTCCCAAAGGAGTCATGACTCCCAGGTTGAGAATCACTGAGCTAGTGGGCACAGAAGGGAGAGAAGATACACTTAGATACAGAGAGTAAGTTCTCATGTTTCCACAGCACTGTGTGGGCGACTGCAGTCTAAAACAGCCTACAGTGTATTTTGGTGAGAAATTAGAAAGGCATCTGAAGACTCTTGAATACAAAGAGATTATGGATAGAAAGAAGGAGACAGAAAAGCCAATTACTTGGATCTGATCCAATATTGCATCTGCTGAATTATTACACCACACCCCCAAATATGTACAATTATCTCCTGCCAAAAGGAAAACAAATAGAGCTTTCTGTCTAGCTTGCTAGGCTTTAGGATGGCGGAAAGGGAGGTCTTCTAGAGCCCTGCAGCAGCATGATAGATGGGCTGGAACAGGATGAATTTCAGTGCTGACAACATAATTTTGAGGGTTGTGTTTATTAACACTGGGATGCCAATCATTTTCCAAATAAGGCACTGGCCGTCACATAAGCACAAACATACCAATACGTTCCCATTTGCTTCCAGTGTGCTATCCACTCTGTGCAGTGTAGGGAACTGGCTTCCAAGGAATTTGTCCAAATGGAAAAGGATTTCTTGGCTTTAATTCCATATAAAATACCCTTTAAATCCCATGGGAATATGTTCCCATATCCATATATAATCAAAAAGTCTTGAACCGAACTCAACTCATATGCAGAAGAGAACAAATCCCTGGGAGCCATTTTCCAACAACCTGCTTTTATCTCCCGGAATTCATTCCCCTACATCGTGAAGAGATTCCTGTGAATGTATGACTCAGTTCCTCCAGCAACTGTGGACTAAGATTTCCAAGACATATTTCAGAAAGAGCCACACGCGGTTCAAGTCGTCCTCTTCACATGGCATTTTCTGACATAGTTCTTAAAGTGTTCTCCAAGGCCATTTTCTTCTTTCCACTCTCCGTGTTCCAGTTCTCTTTCCTTAATTTTCAGGCCTTCATTAAAAAGGCATCACATGCTCATTAACAAACAGAGACAAGCACAATAACAAAAGTACATTCATGATTCGGCCAGAGATATTGACTATGAATGTCTTTATATTATTTTAAAATATTCATTTAGAATGCATATGTTATTAATCTACCCATAGGAACCACATTTAAATGCTATTATAACCAAGTGAGTTCAGCCAATCCAACAGTGTTTGACTGATTGTTGCAGATTCCTTTACTATAAATACTAGAAAAGAAGGAATAATTGGCTTTAAATGAATTGCATATATGTGGAAAATACTTATGAAGGAATTTTGAATACTCATTTTGAGCAAATGTTAATTTTTACCAAATGGTTTGCTTTTGTCCCATAGTTTAGCACTTTTTTCTAAATTTTGGTTTCCGATCTTCCATATTTGTGCTTTTATTGCATGTATTCTTTTTTTTCTTCCATGTGGCCACAAACATATATATCAACCTGGAAACTTATTTTTTGACTTAATAATATATCATGGACATGACTCCACATAAGAAAAATGCAGATTGATATAACTAAACTGGAAAGGTTTTAATTCCCAGGAAAAATTTACCATGTTTGGAGATGTTTATCGTTCCATGTAGGAGTTGCTACTCATGCCTAGTGAATTGAGATCAGAGATAAATTCCCTATAGTACACAATACCGGCTCTTACAACAAAGAATTACCCAGCTTCAGATCAGCAGTTGCCATGGCTAGGAACCCTGTGGCTCACCCATGCCAGCTGATTATGGAATGAATGCCTCCATTTGGATGTTAGGTTAGAAACCATCTGTCACTATATAACCTTAAGCCAGAAATTCCCCTTATGTTGAAGACCAACATCCTGTCCATCCTTGAGTTTCTTTGGAAGCCACTAAGAAGGTGGTTTGGTGCAGCAAATTTATGTCAGACAAATTATGTTGGAAAACAGAGTCAGCTTACCCTGGAGTTCCAAGTCATATATGATACTGAGTTACTATTTACTATGAAAGAGTCAGTTACATTTTGGTTTTATGTCAGCAACATTGCCATAGATCTGACAATTGCCTTAATCTTGAGAAAACACATCAAAATTTCTATCTTAATTTTCTCTTCTGTATAGTGTCTATATTTAGTGGTGATGAAAGCATACATAGATATTGAATACATTATGTGTGTGTCCATTGGCTGATTGCTTCATTAGTAAATTTCTACCTGGAGAGTGACCTATGCTTTTCACATTAGAATTGCTTTCATTTGAGTTAATTTCTCATTTGATCTTTGGGCAAGTTTCCGTGATTAGACTAGAAGAGACCTTTGCTGTTCTTTAATGTCTATATAACATGAACTAATGGTCTAACCTAGTTGGTAGGATGAAATAATATAAAGGTCATACAGGGGCTTCTATGAAACACAGATGTCAGAAAATTCGGCTCTTCTGTGCTATTGCTTAGTGTTGGAAAAATATTTAATACTTTCATTTTTATCATACATTTCTATTTCTGATTACATATGTGTATTTAGCTACTTGGTCAAATATTATTCAGTGTGTATCTTCATGTTTTTAAAAACATGAGGCTCATGTAAAAATATATACTAATTAAGGAAGAACACCCTTTTTGTAGGTGACTTATAATGATTGATAATGTTATTATTATCATGGGTGGGATTTGTCAATCAGTTGACTATTTGGATAGAATAAAGTTGGATAGAATAGTGACTCCCCCATGTAAAACGCCTCTTCATGACAACTGTGCACTAGGATATCAACTTTCTCATGCCTTTGGATTCAGACTAAAACATTGGCCAACTTGCCCAGCAAATCTTGGAACAGGTCATCCTTCAGAATCACATGAAGCAACTCCTTCTTTTCCTATAGATATATAGATACAGATTCTATTGAGTCTATTTATTTGAAGAATGCAGGATATTTTACTGTTTATCTAAATAATAATACCAGCAATAATAATGCTAATAAAACATTACAGAAATTTGTTAGCCTTCAAAATGGATATTTGTTATCATCATTTTGCTTTAGTGTCTTTCTCCTCTTGTTCTGAAATTCCACTTCCAGAAAAGAGTCCCCTTTGTTGTAACTACTGTGAAATAAACTATAAGTCAAAAAGTAGATATGATGTATAAATCAGTTCACCTCATTGTTTTCTACCCATAGTGATAGTTTATGAATGGCCATCTAACCTAAACAAAACCAATCAGAGTCTTTCTTTGGGCTTTCCTTCAGGATATTTTGAAAAAAGACTCTCTTTCCTTTTGGGTGGGATAAAAGCCAGTCTGAGCATGAATCCAGGAAGCAGTGAACAGCGCCAGAAGATGGTAGATAGAAACTTGACTTGAAGCTCCTGTGCTCAGAGGCATGGTTACTTTTAAAAGTTCCAATTCCAATTCTGTTTTGTACTTTAGCCACTTTTAATTGAGTTTTCATATGGAAAAATGAATTATTATAGTTTGCTGGGTTTGGGCAGTCACACACTTTGAATAAACTCTCTCGGAACTCATTTAAGTTAGGTAAGTAAACACTATTTCCTGTTATACAGACAAAGACATTATAATTAAGAAAAATGGAATGTTTAAAGTCTCAGCTGATGAGCAGCAAAGAAGAGCACCGAACACAAACAGGATGCCCAAATTTTCCCTGAAGAGTCACTCTCCTTATTCAGGTCCTTAATTGATTCATCGAAGAGTACGAATAACCTCAGCCAGGTCTAGAAGTATCCTAAGAAGTATTATCTCTCCATTTTAGAAATTGGGATAGACCTAAAAACAAAGGCTTAAAAACAAGTAGCCGTAGATCTGCTACTATATAGCAGTCAGAAAGAAGAGCGTCACCTAGTACATCTGTTCTTAAGTTTAAAAGTCAATGGACCACAGATGTGTGATTTATACCCTGAACACTGTTGTAAACAGTTCCAGTGGGTGGAATCCTTCCTTTTAGCTTATAGTCTTAGAGATTTCAGTATATAATAGCTTGGATGCATTGCTTTCGGCTTGAAGTGAGACAGAATGTCACAGTAGCAAGAGTATAGTAATGTTAAGTGGTTACTCACCCCCTGGTGAAGCACATAGGAATGCATTGATAAGGTATCCATCAATGGCCATGCCTGTAGTGATCTGTTGCCTGCAGTGAGGCCTAGTTTCCCACCATCACTCTGTAATACCATCAAAATGTGAACTCACCACTAAGTTAGGTCATTGTTTATGCTGGAACCTTCATGATCTATTTACTTTTCCACTCCTGGCTGTACTAACCGGAGACCAACTAAGCCTCTAACATAGAAGCCTTCGAGAGGGGTCAGTTTACATACAAACCTTAAAAAACAATACATTGTTATGTTTGCTTATAAATGGGGAAATGGGGATAAAATGTTAACATTGTATCATCTGCAAAAAAATATTTTTTTTAACCATTGAATTGTCTGAGTCTTGGAACTTTTTAAAGTAGTCAGTTGGTTCTCGCTAATTGATAATGAGAATATTCCCTTTGCTGTAGTCCATTGGCCATTCAGGGATCTGGATTGCAGATTCTGGAGACTGAGGTAATGGGAACACATCGCGGGCTGCTGCCTCCCACTGGAGTGATGAGCAGGGCTTCAGTCAGTACGCACTGCTCCAGTCACTGAGGTGTTACCATGTGAATTGATTTGGGCAAACCCGGGTGGGTGGCAACTGTACAGGCTTCACTGAATTCTGACATCATCTCCTTTTTATTATATTGTATGGTATTTCTAAAAATAGCAAAATTGTACCTCTGTTGGTATATGTATGTCTGCTTGGAGAGAATAAACATTTTCTATATAAATTGAGATCAGACAATTTGTATACACCACTATTAAAATAAATATAAATACATAAAGACCAAAAAAGTATTTAAGACAGTGGTTTTCAACCTTCCTAATGCTGTGACCCTTCAATATACTTCTTTATATTGTGGTGACCCCAACCATAAAATTATTTTCGCTGGCATTTCATAACTGTAATTTTACTACTGTTATGTATCATAATGTAAATATCTGATATTCAGGATATATTCTTATTGTTATAAATTGACTCAATGGGGTTGTAACCTGTAAGCTGAGAAACAGGGATTTAAGAGGTCCCAGCAGTAATCATTTCATGGTACAATTTAATGTAATAACTTGATATACCTCTATCAGTATTTTTTGTTCTCATCTCTTGGGATACCTGGTGTGACTTCCCGTATTATGGCTGTTGAAAAGAAAAGTTAACAGCTTCAAGTTTTGATTGCTAACATGAGACCAAATATGTTGGTGTCATCAGAATGAGAGAGAAATATTGAAGATACTGTTTTTATTTTGCCATGACACAGTGCTAAGTGGAGAACTGAGTTTTATTTATAGACATGGCATTCCCAGGTATCCATTGTGAGCATTCTTCTAGGACTGATGGTACAACTTGTCCGGCTGCTCCAGAAAAGAGGATAAAGTCTTCACTCATTGGACAGCCTATCCAACTTGCACTTTTTCTGCAAGCACCTCCCACATTTCATTTTATAGCCCCTGTGGCTACTGGTACAAAGGGATACCAACTCAGAGACTGGTTGGTTATTTTGTTTCTAGTAAGCAAATTGGGCCATAGAAGAGCGTTGGAGGCAATAACAACAGTGAGCAACATTTGAAATTGGCATTTGCCTGGTGTTCATCATAGAAACCGTGTCAAAGACACAGGTGTTAGAGAAAACTCCGGGAAATGAAAAGCTTGCACTAACATCACTTTTGTGAGCTACAAACTCCAAGTACAGCTTTCTGGAGGGTCATGTCCTCTCTGTTTCTACTGGCATGGGAAATTCTCTCAAAAAAACCATCTATCTCATTGAATACTGTGTCAAATAATGGTTTTAAAATATCTTATGGAGATTGAAAATTATACAATCAAACCTTTAAACAGATGTAGGAAAAAGCCCATCCTTCCCATAGGGCGTGGTGTAACTATACTAAGAGAAATGACAGTTTTTGGAGGGGGTTCTCTTCGCTTGACCATCTTCGTCAAGTTTTGGAGACCTGTGTCTTTATGGATTTTCTCAATGTTTTCACCTCATATAGGTCAAATGTATGAACATTTAAAGATATTTTTTGAAAATATCAAGGATTTGTGTCTTTGATGAAGGGAAAGAGAGGAAAGGAAGAGGAGAGGGAGGTGGTAGTGATAGACGCAGAAGAAGAGAAAGGAAGAGAAGGCAGAGGAGGAGGGCGAGGAGGAGGAAGGACAGAGGACAAGGAGGTCATGGTGGTGGTAGGGAGGTGGGGGTTATGGTAGTAGTGATGAAAGAGCAAGAGAAGGAGAAGGTAGAGGAGGGGGAAGAGGAGGAGGGCGAGGAGGAGGAACAGAGGACAAGGAGGTCATGGTGGTGGTAGGGAGGTGGAGGTTATGGTAGTAGTGATGAAAGAGCAAGAGAAGGAGAAGGTAGAGGAGGGGGAAGAGGAGGAGGGCGAGGAGGAGGAACAGAGGACAAGGAGGTCATGGTGGTGGTAGGGAGGTGGAGGTTATGGTAGTAGTGATGAAAGAGCAAGAGAAGGAGAAGGTAGAGGAGGGGGAACAGGAGGAGGGCAAGGAGGAGGAACAGAGGACAAGGTGGTGGTAGGGAGGTGGAGGTTATGGTAGTAATAATGAAAGAGCAAGAAAAGGAGGAGGTAGAGAAGGGGGAAGAACAGGAGGAGCAGAAAAGCAACCAAGCAATTCCTTCTGCTCACTTTTGGTAGTGATATGGCATAGAATTACTAGTTTAAATATTAGCTATCCTGAGGAGGCAAGATGACTACTCCTGTATCCTTGTAGTTGCCTACACCCAAATCTTTGGAGTCTGTGGCTATGGATAGGCTACCCTGGCTTATTTCGGTGAACAGTATGCGATCAGAAGGATTTATCTCAGTAGAGAAGGTGGACAGGAATGTGGGAGACATGACAAAGAAAATGGAAGTTACAGTGATGAGGGGGAACAGAAGGCAAAGAATTCAGACAGCCTCGGAAAGGTGGAAAAAACAAAGAACCAGATTTTTTTCCCCCTAGAGCTCCTGAAAGAAGCACAGTCTTATTGACACTTGGATTTTAGCTCAGGGAGATTGCATTTGTACTTCTGATCTCCAGAAAGGTAAGAGAATATATTTGTACTGTTTGGGATTTTTTACTCTAAGTTTGTGGTAATTTGCTCTAGTAGCAGAAAGAAAATTATCCAGCAGTAAATATCCTCCACTCTCTATCTGCTTTGATAACCAAAACCATTGGCTTGGGACCCAGGGCTTTTAGACCAGTTAAAAGCCTTTTAGTTTCTGGCATAGACCTCAGAGCAGTAGGTAACAGGAAGTGTTGTTGAAGTGTTAATAAAATGCTTATGAACGCTGTTAACTGATTTGTTTCTTTAGTCCTGTAATTCCTATTTCTTTGTGATCAGAGAAAGCACCCTCATGGAGATTGGAGAAGAACATTTCCTCAATATTTGGTCGGCAAGCACTCAGTTATCCACATCATGAGAAGCTTGACTTTCTGTTTTGCTCAGCACCCAAAGTCAATTGGGTTCAATTGGCAGAAGTCTCACTGGGTTTTCAGTGCCTGAAAACCTTGAATTCTTATAACACACTCGTAGGGTAGATCCAAGTTCCTCCCAGGAATTGTCTAATGCAAAGGCATTGGAGGGAACTTCTAGGGCAAAAGATGCCACAACTGCCCACACTTGCATCAACGGGCCCACGCCATTCATTTTGGTCGGGGACCAGGTGACTCTGACTTCCTTTATGCTGTTTTATGCATCATCTTCCTGAAACGATTAATCATTCATTAGTCACTGCATTTAATCCCGGCCTTAACAGGAACCTCTTATGTTTATTATATTCAATTCTGAATCAGAGAAGCGTCTTTCCATTGATTCTCAGTTTGCTTTTAAAGCTCTTTTGGACAAGAGACTGAATAGGTAATACAGATTCCGCCACCCACAGTCTAAGTCTACTTCTCTTAAGAAACATAGTATTTATCTTTTTCTTGATTTTCCATCATCATGCCTAGTTCACTTTGGACAAATGCCACTGTGTGAAGTGAACTTCCTTAAGGAGAAATGAAGCCATTTTCTCTCTTCTGGTGAACTTCCCATTGTTTTCCCTTGTGCAGCCCAAGGCTGAGTTCCTTCTTTTAGCAGCTACTTCTCTCTGTTAATTTCTTGAGCTCACAGCAAGAAAAGAAGTTCACCTTGTGGTAATGAGCTGCCCTGTGGATCATGTCTGAGAATGCCGTTTGCTTTTATGGCTCTTCTTCTCCTTATATACAAGATTGAGTCTAGTCTTTTTGAACTACGCCACTTCCTTTTATATTGTATTCAGGCTTCATTATAATACCGTATCTATTACTATTCAAAGTTATAAAAGTTGAAGAGTCCAAAAGTACTTTCAGACCTATTTTCGTCACTCATATTAATTTCGGTTAGTACTCTTTGTGAAAGTACCTAGAATCTATTTGTTGACAACAAATATTGATTTGGAAATCAGAAAAAACTTGATATTGACATATCTATTTTACTCTTAATAGTTGTATGAATAAACAGATTTCTTAGTCCAGTGTTTCTCCTCTGTGTTGTGGGGATTAGATCATTATTCTTAGTATGTTGCCTATGTCTGAATGTATATATGATTGTTGGTGTGGGCCTATGTGTTTAGGTACTAGATGTATATCTGTGATGTGTATTATATTGTGTGTGTGTATATATATATATATATATATATATATATATATGTTTGTGTAAGTATGGAAGTTAAGTAAGTATGTGTGGAAGTTTGTGAATTTAGGTGTGCTTTAGTGTATATATATATATATATATATATATTGGTATGGATATGCATCTAAACATATGGATTAATATGTGCAATCAGTCATTTATTCATCTCCCTATGCATGTGTATTCTGGTACATTTAATTGGCAATGCACACTAGTAATCATTACAATAACAGCAACCAATTGTGGCCACAGTAATTCCATAGGACACTATACTATATCAAAGATTGTCTTGAAAGTGTCTGGCATGGTGACTATTCCCCTCAGTCTATCTAGTAAATATTGGTAAAATAGGAAATGATACAATCCTAGCATGATTTGAACTTTATAAGCCTGTCTTGGTCCCCAGTGATCATGTTTTTACTTCCTGAGTGTTTACTAACCTTTTTATAACTCTAAAGTTTGGCTAGGGATCCGTCCGATCTCTCTGGCATAGTTTAAAGAGCTGAACTGCTCTCACCTTTTTGGAAAATGGAAACATTTATTTGCCCTTTACTCACCTGCCAGCAAGACATCTGTTCTCCACAGTTCTTCAAAGATGACTATTTATGGCCCACTGATGTCATCTGAGCTTTCTTTTGGTCTTGTAGAATGTATACTTTGGTCTTCAAAGCTATTTCAAATGTACATTTAAAAAAATACTTTCTTACCTAGCTTGGACTTTTCAATTTTTTTTTTCTTCTCAAAATTTGCTTTCTCCTTTCTACTCTGACGATTCATTTTTCTTAACCTGTATAGTGATCAACACTCTTTGAATTAAAAACTCAAGAGGTGCAATTTGAATTCGTGGTGTAAGAAACCGAATCCCCTGGTTCGTGTAGCTGAGAACTCGGAGATGAATTCATTTGAATCATGACCCGATTCAGAGACGCAGAGCATGAGAACAGAACCCCAGTTTTCTTGGCATACTTGAATTCCAATTCTTTCCATTAGGTAGAGAGTATAGCTCCTAAATGTGCTCAACTCAGAAATAAAGCCACTCTCTATATCAATATACACATACTAAAAGTCAAGTTGCATTTCTGTTGACTTTGATTCATGTCCACAGGCTGGAATGGCTTGGGCACTCTGGCTAATTACAGCCTCATGAGACATGGGCTGGGTTGAGATGGCCTATGAAAAACATGTGTGAAAGGGGAAAAGCTTTGTCTCCTGCCTGCCTTCTGCAAGCTTTACTGTCCTCATATCTTTCTATTGCTACTTACACATCTGCAGAAACCAGCATTTTACCTTCGTCGGTGATTTTTGTTCAATATAGTGTCTGGTTAGTATTGTTTTTATTTGTAGTGATTGAATTTTGCTCCACTTCATTTTCTAGATAAATGAAACCTGTACCTTATTCTCCTTGTATAAGAGTTGGTGTGATTTCTTTTTTTTTCTTTTCTTTTTTTTTTTTTTTTTTTTTTTTTTTGGTTTTTTCGAGACAGGGTTTCTCTGTGTAGCCCTGGCTGTCCTGGAACTCACTCTGTAGACCAGGCTGGCCTTGAACTCAGAAATCCGCCTGCCTCTGCCTCCCAAGTGCTGGGATTACAGGCGTGCGCCACCACCGCCCGGCTAGTTGGTGTGATTTCTTAGCTACCTGTTCATCATCTTCCATGGTTAGGCTCTCGGGTCCCTGTGGCTCAAAGCCTAGGGCTACATGCTTTTGCAGTGGTGGAACCAATGGCCATACTTGTGTTGGTTGTGAACCTAAGTGTGCATCTAGACGGGAGGGCATCTCTAGCTTTGCTTATGTAAAGAATTTTGCTTTTCAAAGATTGTAGGGTGCTCTGACTGCTCTTCTGTGCCCAAAGGACACAGATGACACAAATGACAGATCATTTCCACCTTGTCAACCAGCACCAATAATAAGTGGTCAAAACTAAGTTCTGGGAAGTAACTACCATCATTTCTCTGTTTCTTGTAGGGTAAAGCTGTTAGTGATGTTTCTGGGGCTTTGTCTTTTACTGCTTATGACTTCCTGAATCTGGCTAGACAAACCTCCATTGCATACAAATATTTATTCTTTTATCCGTGCTAGATTTGGGATTGATGACACAAAGAGGTTGTCTATACTTTTTACTGATCTGGAAGGCATGGTTTACAAACTGCTCCCTCCTCCGACTTCCAGCACCAATACCAATCTGATGCTTTTTAAATATCTTTCTAGGGTCTCTTTATGATTCTCCCATCCATGACTTCAGGGTTTCAAAAGGATTTTTTTTATACCTAATAATAATCTTTTTGTATACTATGCTACATTCAGAAGGAAAGGCCTTTTTATGAATCTTATTTTGACAATGTAAAAAATGTCTATGATTGGAATTAAACTTTTGTTTGAGCATTAAGTTTTGTTTGGTATAATAATATTCAAGCAGTTAAGAACCGAACTGATATATCCTACTGTCTCCTAAATTATTGTCTGCTGTAAATTAGTAGACACATTCTCCACTGATTTCATGCTTAGCCTTACCAATGCTTTTCTGCCTCTTATTTCTCCATTCATTTGCTTTGAAATCTCTTAAAAAAGAGACTGAGAAATAAAATATAAATATAAATATTCAATGAACATATTCTTCTTTTTATTAAAATAGATCAAAACTTAGTTTAATGATTTCAAAAAAAATCAAATTTCAAAAAAATTTTTCCCTCTTTGTACTGGGAATATGTGCTGTCAAGTGATGTTTAAAATAAGTGAACACATAGGTTGTATTTGCAAAACCCCTTTCCACTTGTTATGTCTCTTGTGAGGACAACTCAGTCTTAGTTGTGTCAGGTCTTTGGCTTGACTGAACATACCACATGTTCAAACCTACAGAAGTGCCCCTGTGGAACTCTTGAAGACTCTCCATCCTAGGGGCCAGTAGGACTGGAGCTAGCTGTCGCTGGCAGAGAAATGCTGCCACACGTCTATTCAACATGAATTTTGAATCAATATATGGAGCCAATTGTTTTTCTGGATCTCATTCTGTCATGAATTTTTATTCTTTTGGCCTTTGGTGGTAGATGGATGCATAAAACATATTTGATACTGAAAGTATAAAATTTAATGCAAAGCTTCACAGCTTCTGTTTCAAATGCCCATTATAGCCTATAGATGTTTGTTCAGTTGTATGGACTTTAGGTCTGGTTAATTTTGGTGTGTGATGTTTTATACAATTATGAAATATTAAAACCTTGTTGATATGTGAGATTTTGGTTCTCACAGAAATACGACTACATGCTTAACCTCATGCAGGACTTCAGGAAAACCAAACTTTTCTGCCAACAGATTGTTCCTTGGTATTTTAAACATCATAAATGCAAAAATATTTATGGATACTGTTAATCGAGATAATTGCTATTACTTAATTTTAACTCACAATGACATAATAAACAATAAGAGTGTACCTATTTTTAGGACTTCTTGAAGAATAAAATTAGAAATATTTTTAAGTGGAAATAGTATCCTTGAAAAACATACAAACAGTAATGCCAGAGCCAAGCCTCAGGGACAAAATGAAAGGAAACGTCACTTGCTATGTTTTATTGCTGACTCGGGAGCCAAAACCAACCATACGTAATGGAATTTCATTGTATGGCAATGGAATTTCCTTCAGAGTTTTATTAAAAGCTTTAACGTAGTTTGCACTCAGAAAGTAAATGATCTGTCCAAAGTCTGAGTCAGCATTTTAAGTACATATGCTAATTTCTGAGCTCAACAAAGAGAAAACATTACTCTGAGTGGATTCCCAATTTAAAACACTATATTCATTCCATTACTTCTGAACTTGATTACTTCTGAACCCGATGGATCCTGAGTGTTGTGCTTGGTTATATTTATATTTTCCCAATAGTCTTGAGTTGGTATACTTGTTGACTGGCCCCAGTAAGAAGAGTAGACACATAGTCTTTGAGTGAATCAATGGTGAATCCATTGTTAGCATGAAGCTTAGTAAAAATTGTCACAGTCATTATTTTGCATTTGTGTTGTGTTTTCTATTTTAAAGGGATAAAACACACACTCCCTAGTTTCTTTTCTAAAGAGGTTTTGTATGTCTGTGTATATCAATAAGAATGGAGCATGAAGCCGTAAGTCAGAAAACCCATTCTCAAGTTTCTCGCATTTTCATCCCCCATTTAGAAGTCCTGTATGAACAACACATTGTTCATTGAACCTTGAGAACTGGCACACCTGAATGGGTTTTAGAAATGCCAAGCCTGCCTCAAAAGATGATGACCAGGAAGCTACATTTTTTTTTTACATGATTCCCAGTTGATCCTGTGCACACCGAACTATGAGACGCATTATTGCATAGACTCTTTGTCCCTAATGAATTGATGTTGAAACTCCATTGTTTTCTTAAGGCATTCAAATGACTGCTTCCTTCCGTTAATTGTTGGGATGCATGCTACTATAAAGTACTTAGTATTCAGGGAAATAAAACCCTTTACAGAAATGTGAGCATTAAGTCTTTTTTGTTGTTGTTGTTGTTTTTTTTTTTGTTTGTTTCTGTTTAAGATTCTCAGTAATTAAAGGTATAGGTGGAGCTAGGGAACGTCTCTTTGAATACAAATGTTCAGATTATCCAATTTAAATTATGATTAATAAGCCTAATTTTAACCTTGCATATCTTTGGCCTTTTCCACTAAACTAGTTTCCTGGAATGCTCAATTGAATATTCAGGAAAGAAGTATGAGAACATATTCCTCATTAAATAGCATTGTTTTACTACTGCTCACATACAGTGATCAGCCTGCAAACCGTTTTTCTCAATTTTTCACATTTGTGACATTTGGAAACAATGCTTTCTCTCACTCACTGGCTTTCCAGCAGGTAGCCTAAGAGGATTTGCAGTCCTGCTTGGTTTATGATTCTCATATTATTGACTTTACTCTGTAGAGAGATGAAACGCAGCTTCAAATGCAGTGGATGCTGAAGTTAAAGCCCTTCTTATGCCATTTAGAGATTGTTTTTTAGATTAAGGATCATTTGACCTTGAGTTACAGTGGTTGCTTTATTATCTGATCATGGTGCTCGAAATAAGAGCTCACGAAATGCATTCAGTACGTTACCTGCCTGTGTCACTACACAGCTTCTTGCTTCAGAAGATCTCACAGCAGGCTTAGAACCAGGTAAAGAGCTTAAATCAGCAAGCTATATTTATCAGCAATAAACAGCGGTCCCAGGAAATAAATGTCCTACCCAGCAAATTAATCTATAAAGCAATGGTTCAACGTTTGTGAATGTAGAACTGATTTTATGTTTTAAAAATAATTAACTAATATTATGAGAAACCAATTGTCTACTGCTAGAAAAACAAATACTTTGATAGCTTGAAGTTCCTAGAGATAGATTGGGAAAGATGATGATATAAAATACTAAATAATATACTTAGACCTAAACTCCACAAATCACAGAAGGGAAAGGATGCTATAGCAACTTGTGCACAGTTGCATGGATGAGGTTAAATATGGTTGAGACAAAAGTAAGGAAGGCTGTCTAATAAGACTAGGAAGTCTTCAAGCTTGAGCTGAGGCATCTAGGACATCAAGACTGATGGCACATTTATGCTAAGGAGGAGACCTTGGATGAACTTAACCTGAAGGTGATTCTTTAAAGTTAAAGGGAGGGCAATTCATTACTCATTAGGAGTTAATCCTAAAATGTGGCTGTTGAAACAGCAGAGCTTTAAGATGGGGTGAAGCAAGCAGCAGAACTCTTCCCTAGCATGGAGTGCCCCTGATTCGGTTCAGCAGCCAGGATACAAGACAAATTAAAAAGGCAATATTAGAACATTGCATTTTTTTCTTTTTGACTTTTTTTTTAATTGTATATAATCTTCATTTACATTCAAGTGTTAAAACCTTTCCCAGTTCCCCCCCTCTCCAAAAACACCCAACCCCTCCTCTCACTCCTTTCCTCCAAGTATATACCCCTCCACTTGACCCATTCCCACATCCCCCCACCTCAATTTCCCTATGCCTGGGCATCTGTTGAGCCTTCACAGGACCAAGGACCTCTCCTCCCAGTGATGCCCGACAAGGCATTCCTCTGCCACACTTTTGGCTGGAACCATGTGTGCCCCTTGGTTGAGGGTTTAGTCCCTGGGAGTCCTGGGGCATCTGGGTAGCTGACATCATTGTTCTTCCCCTTTAGCTCCTCCATTCCACCCTCCAACTCCTCCATTGGGGACCCCATGCTCAGTCCAATGGTTGGCTACTGGCATCTGCCTCTGTATGTGTAAGGCTCTGGCAGGGCCCCTCCAGAGACAACCATAAAAGGTTCCTTTCAGTATGCACTTCTTGTCATCCATAATAGTGCTGGGGTTTGGTGATGGTTTATAGGATGAATCCCCAGGTAGGGCAGTCTCTGGGTGGCCTTTCCTTCAGTCTCTGCTCCATACTTTGTCTCCATTATTACTCCTGTGAGTATTTTGTTCCCTTTCTCAGAGGAACCAAAGCACCCCCACTTCAGTCCTCCTTCTTGAGCTTCCTGTGGTCTGTGAATTGTAGATGTTAACCAATTTTTCTTTTAATAAGGACTTTCTGCATTCCATCACTGCTGCTTTTCCTAGCAGAGTTCCTTGTGTGTCATAGTTGACTTTTCTGTATGTGTCAACTAATAATTTAAATTTTAATAATTTTAAATTAAATCATTTTAAATAATATTTTAGCAAATGATGACTATAGCCTGACCTTGGCTGTGGGCATCACAGTAGAGGTAAAATGTCTATGAACATTGTGAAAAATTTACATAAGGCAGGACCAGAGCTTTGCTTATATCACATGATCACTGATGATACATCTCTGTCTCTGTCTCTCTTTCTACACCCAACTGAGAAATTCTCCCAGCTCTGGCAAAAGAAGAAAGACAAAAGGCAAGTGTAGATCAAAGAAACTACTAGGTGGTGTTTTTCTTAAGCACTGACGTTGTTCACTAGCATCTCATCATGGGGAGCGGCTGTCTGTCTCACAGAAATAGAAAATGACTTCATATTTTTTTTGATTATCATTCAAGGACAGTATTTTTAGATATTTTTCCATACGACCATAGAACATTTATCTCAACAACAGTGTATGGTAATGGACTTAGACAATAGTGTTCAAATTATTATAATAGAGTTATACCAGACTCATCCGGGCTATGAAAGTAAAGATGTAAAAATAGACTGGTCATAATGTGTGACTCAGCCTCAGGAGGGCATATGCTTCCCAGAGCAGTAATGGGTCTGGGCAGATCAGTTTCTACCTCCTGCCCAGCAGTGGTCCCTGGCTGTGTGTATGCTCATTTGTAACAGAGTGCGTCTGATTTACAAATGGACTAGGGAAGACCAAAAAATTATAAAGCCTATTTCTATAGGTATGGATGACTGATATTATTTTAAAGGAGGGAAACCCCTCACCCCTGCTGTGTGTGTGTGTGTGTGTGTGTGTGTGTGTGTGTGTGTATTGGAGTTTTGAGGATTTGAGCATGCTGGAAGTCATCAGAAGTCAGTGATGGTTGTAAGATAACACTTTCCTTTTTTCTTTTCTTTTTCTTTTTTTTTTAAGACAGACACTCTCATTGGCCAGGTGCTTTGCCACATGGGCCAGGCTAGCTGGGCCACAATGCCCCACCTGCCTGTATCTCCTTCCCACCTTGCTATTGCTAAGACGATAAGTGCATAGCACCTCACTCAGGCGGGTTCTTAACTGAATTCTCGGAACTTAAACGCAGGTCCCCCAGCCCTGGTAGAAGAAAATCTTAAAGGTGTATGACATCTTTGTTAACATGGAGGAAGCATAAGTGATCTTTACTCAAATGACATTTCTGTAAAGCACTGCGTTCAATTATGATTACAGAGCCTTAGAAATCATGGATATTGTTTATTAACAGACATATTTTGTAAAGATTGATTTTACTTTCATTTATGTCTTTATTTATTTGAGTGTATGGAACTTGTGTGAGGGTGTTCATGGGGTACAGAATAGGGCATTGGACCTCCTAGGGTAGGGTTAGAGACTCCTGTGAGCTGCCTTATGGGTTCTGGAAACCAAACTCAGGACTCTGGAAGAGAAACAAATGCTTGTCATTGCTGAGATGTGTCTCTAGATCCCCCTGTAAGCACATATTATTTCTGACAAAAAAAATTGTCAAGCATAACAAAGAAGCTAGATGAAATATAAATCTGCCATAAAGGAGCTAAAGAGGAGTAGACGGTCTTCCACAAATGGGGGTGGGGGAAAACCTGACAATGGAGGAAAAAATGGTGAGTTCATTAAAAGTTTTTGAAGAGCTGAAAAGAAGGTGCTATAATGTGAATAGACAGCAGGAGAATAAACACCGAAGCTGATATCCACCTAAGATAAATTGAGATGGATCAAGTCCTTAGAAGACAGTGAGCAACATTACAATCATGATCATCCATGTTGAATTTACACAACACAGAATGAAATAGAAAGCTCTCCATGGCTCTAGATTGAGGGTAAGGATGAAAAGCAAGACACTTCTTTAAAATCAAAATAACCGAGATTGTTCTGTTTAGAGAAAGGATTTTATGTAAAAAAAAAATGTATATAATAGATATAGATAATAGATAGAAATAGATGTGTACACACACACACACACACACACACACACACACACATGTGTCAGTGACTTGTCATTATAAGCCAAAGAACCTGAAAGCATTCCTACAAATTTCACGTACAAGACAGAGATAAGACCCAGTAAAAACTGGGACATCAAGAACCATGATCGGGATTGGGGAATGGGCGGAGGGAAGAGGACTTATGGGACATGTGGTGAGGGGGGAACTGGGAAAGGGGAAAGCCTTTGGAATGTAAACAAACAATATAGGAAAAAAAAAAAAAGAACCATTATCGGTTGAGCCATTTAGAAGTAACCTTCGAAGGGACCACACTGCTATTACAAATAGCACAGAGCAAGGTAGCTAGCTCACTTTCTCTCTTATTTTTTTAAAGTTATTTTCCCTGAGATTCCACCTCACACCAGTCAGAATGGCTAAGATTAAAAACTCAAGAGACAACAAGTGCTGGCGAGGATGTGGAGAAAGAGGAACACTCCTCCACTGTTGGTGGGATTGCAAAATGGTAAAACCTCTCTGGAAATCAGTTTGGCGGTTCCTCAGAAAATTGGGCATGTCACTTCCAGAGGACCCTGGCATACCACTCCTGGGCATATACCCAGAGGATTCCCCTGCATGCAATATAGACACATGCTCCACTATGTTTATAGCAGCCTTGTTTATAATAGCCAGAAATTGGAAGGAGCCCAAATATCCCTCAAAGGAGGAATGGATACAGAAAATGTGGTATATTTATACAATGGAATACTACTCAGCAATTAAAAATAATGAATTCATGCAATTTGTAGGTAAATGGTTAGACCTGGAAAATATCATCCTGAGTGAGTTAACCCAATCACAAAAGAATGCACATGAAATGCAATCACTGATAAGTGGATAATTATCTGGATTAATGAGCCCAGAAGCCCTAAATACTCAAGACACAAATAGCAAGTCAAATGATTCCCAAGAAGAAGAAAGGAGAGGACCCTGGGCCTGTAAAGATTGCATCCAGTTTAGTAAAGAAACCGAGGGGGGAGGGGGAATGATTGGGGAATAGTTGGGGGTGGAGAGGAATTATGGGAACTATGGTGGGTGGGAACTGGGAAAGGTGAAAGCCTTTGGAATGTAAACATAGAATATAGAAAATAAAAATTTAAAAAAAGTTATTTTCTATATTCTTTGTTTACATTCCAAATGGTTTTCTCTTTCCTGGTTCTCTCCTCCCCCTAAGTCCCATAAACCCTCTTCTCTCCACCCTGTCCCCAACCTACCCCTCCCACTTATCCTTCCTGGTAATCCCCTACAATGCTGCTTAAAGCCCTTCTAGGACCAGGGCCCTCTCCTTCCTTCTTCTTGGGAATGATTTGATATGTGAGTAGTGTCTTGGGTATTCAGAACTTCTGGGCTAATATCCCCTTATCAGTGACTGCATTCCATGTGTGTTCTTTTGTGAATGAGTTACCTCACTTAGGATGATATTTTCCAGTTCCAACCATTTGCCAAAATAACTCTATTAAAAAAATGGGGTACAGAGCTAAACAAAGAATTTTCACCTGAAGAACTTCGAATGTCTGAGAAGCACCTTAAGAAATGTTCAACATCATTAGTCATTAGGGAGATGCAAATCAAAACAACCCTGAGATTTCACTTCACACCAGTCAGAATGGCTAAGATTAAAAACTCAGGAGACAGCAAGTGTTGGCGAGGATGTGGAGAAAGAGGAACACTCATCCACTGCTAGTGGGAATGCAAGTTGGTACAAACACTCTGAAATCAGTCTGGCGGTTCCTCAGAAAACTGGGCATGACACTTACAGAGGACCCTGCTCTACCACTCCTGGGCATATACCCAAAGGATTCCCTGACATGCAATAAGGACACATGCTCCACTATGTTCACAGCAGCCTTATTTATAATAGCCAGAAGCTGGAAAGAACCCAGATGTCCCTCAGTGGAGGAATCAATGCAGAAAATGTGGTATATTTCACAATGGGATACTACTCAGCAATTAAAAACAATGAATTCATGTAATTCTTAGGCTAGTTCACGTTCTAAGATCCATGCCTTGCTCCTGTAAGATGGCACTGTTTCAGTGACAGTCTCCTTAGTTCAGAGGTACATCAAGATAAAGACCAAGTGCCTACTTCTTGCTGCTTGCTTGGTTCATTAGGACTGCTGTTGGATTAGAGACTGGGTGGGTTTTCAACAATTGAAATGGATTGTTGTGTCAGAGGCTGTGGAGTTGATGATCCATGTTCTTCCATACTCCGTGTTTGTAGATAATCTTCTCCTCAGACACTGGTTTTCTTCTCTCAGAGCACAACTCTCATCTGGTATCTCATATGAGTAGATTACCTTCCAAATGATTTTCCCTTTCCCGGTTTCCTCCTCTCTATAAGTCCCATAAGCCCTCTTCCCTCCACCCATTCTACCTCCAGATAAGGCTATCTACTCCTATGATCTAGTAATCTCCCCACATTTCTATCTCTTAATTATGTCATGTTAAGATTTTTGCATTTCAACACGAACACTTGGCCAGGCTAATGGTAGGGAGAGACAGGAACAGACACCCCACCCCAACTGCTGGGCCCTCACTTCATCATGAACATTGTTTACTTTCTGTTTCATGATTTATATTTTGGTCTGAGAAAAAGACCCTCAGGCCCAAACAGATGACACTGACCTCAGATGGGAGGTATTCGTGACTCCGAATTACTTTTCACTCCTGTGTTGAACTACTGTCTAAATGAAGAGGTTATGCCATTGATGGGAACCCACCCAAGCTTTCTGGTTGTTTATTTAAAGGAAGAATTAGGCCAATGGAATACTTATTTTAAACATTTCAGTTTTCTTTGAAGTATCAGATAATTTGTATCAGTAGGTAGACGGGACTAGGTAATCAAAGTTTTTAGAAATTCTAGTTGACTAAAAATGAATTGGTATATGTAAAGATGGATCTACTTAATCCCTAGAATGTCCACTGAATATTTTTTCTTCTCTTCTCCAACACTGTTGAAGTTTTTCCTCATAAACCTAATGCTTATTTTTAGTAACTGACCAAAGCTCGTGAAGCCTGAACTAGGGGCTTGGGCGTTTGCTATTTTGACAACATTGCATTCACACGAGTGTGCGGGTGTGAGCGGCCATGCCCAAGTAAGCTCTCAGTCGTCTTTCTCTCTCAGGACCTTCCTGTTTCCACCCCATCCAGTGCTGGGGCTGCATGAATGAACAGACATACCTAGCTAGCTTTCAACACGGGGGGCTGGGGAAATCCAAATTCAGCTTCTTAAGCTTGAAAACCAAGGGCTGTCACACACCAAACTGTCTCCCTAGCCCAGAAGACTCTATTTCTAGATCTAACTTTTTTTTTTTAATTTTCAACAAGAAAGGAATGAATACTTAGTCATTAAGTGTCAAAAAATGTGCAACAAACAAAAGAAATGTATAAGTAGAAGCCTTCATTTATGCTTTTGAGGAGTTTTTAGTCTTTGAACATACATGTGCATACTTTTCTGGATTGTCTTAACTATACTTTTAAATTAATAGCACATACAGTCTGCTAAAAACGGAAGCAGTATGGAATGAGATAATTCTCTTACTGATGCATAGAGCACTACTCTGTTCAGTGTAAACACTGACTCTCCTTTGAAATGTCATTTTATTGGTCTCTTCTTTGCTTTGAGCTGCTTTCCCATATCTGTCTATTCATATAATTCAACTCTAATATATGTATAATATATATTCTATATATGACAATGTATATCAAAGAGTATACACACATATTTTGGTTTTTATCTTAATATTAGATCAGGAGAGCTTTTTATATAGTAAAAAAAAAGAAACTTGTGTTTAATTGTAAACTATTTCTTGATTCACTAAGCCATGAGAAACTGAGATGTTTAACCCTTAAAGTTTAATTAATACCGCTGTGGATATCATTGCACCTTTGTCTCTATATCTTTATCTCTTTAAAACAGGCTTACAAACCATAATTTGTAGACCAAAGGACATAAACCATTCTAGGACTAGAGATGTAAGTGTTCCCCTCTATTTTAATAAGTGTAACTCCAGGATTTCCTGGACGATAAGAAATAACTTCTATTCTTTCTCCTAGGACTTTATCACCCCGAAGCAGCAAGAGTCAGAGATGTGATGGAGCATAGGCTGCTCCCAGCTTCTGCTGCGTTTTCCAGACATCTGGGGAGCACTACAGTGCTTTGATGCTTGGCACTCAGCCCATAGACACTGTGATTTAATTGGGATGGGTGCAGCCTGAACACTAGACTTTTTAAAGGCTCCCCCGGTTGTTCTAATGTGCACCAAAGTTTGGAAATGGCTGTCAGAGTGTATTCAGTCTTTGGAAGATTCCCAGACACACTTGCCGCAGAGGTCACATGAAGGTCACTGGCCACGGACAGATTTCTAGGCTTGTTATTTGGCGGAGAGGGGATTTCTTATGGAGGTGAAACATTCTCGATAGCATTCAGTACTATTAATCACCTTGACTCTCAAATAAAATAAATCCAACTAGAAAAATAGGATCAACCGAACCTAATGCTCTAATACTCTCTTCAGCACTGGATTTGTAAAAGCATCTTCCCCAGCGACTGCTGGAGTGTTTGGAAAAAAGCCTTTGCTTTTTGCAAATTGATTTTACTCTTGGCTGCAGTGTTTGCTTGTTTAAGCATTAATGACTTGATTTGGAAAGAAATAGTTTCCTGTATGGCCTGGATTAAGGAGAGTCATCTTTACTCCTGCCAGAAACCGTACAAATGGCAGCATGTAAACAGAGAAACCTGTGACTTTTTTTTTTTTTTAACACTCAAACAGGCCAAGGTGACACACAAGGCTTAAGGGCTAAGAGAAACATGAGAACTGTTATGCCGAGTTACAGTTGCAAGTGCTAAATTTCCCTTGGGACTGTGGGGAAAGCTTCCTGTTCTTCGCAGATTGGCCTATTATTGGAATACATTTGCCCACAGTTAATCCTCAAAGTAATTAAATGGGAGGAAGCGATTAAATCACCAAGAAAAAAAAAGTGGCTTCTGCATGTGAGGGACTCAGGCGCAGGAGGATTTTCATTACTGTTTCAGGAGTCAGGCTTGAGCATGATTTACTGGGTATTTCTTAGGCTCCTCACCCACCCTGCCACATGCCCATGTGTGTGTATGTGGGTGGGTAGGGGGTGGGGGCAAATCGTGTTGAAATCTAAAATAAATCTCTACTATAAACCTGGGGATATATTTAAAGTCTTAGATTCTTTGGTAGAATTGTAGTTGGCATTTAGAAGATATCCACATTTATAATATATCTATAAACACACACACACACACACACACACACACATTCTCCAATTTCTTGTAAATAGGAAAGTTGTCTAACCAAGCTGACCCGCTGCCATGTAGATCCCAGAACCTTCATTGGGGCGGGGCAGGGTATAAATTTTAAGCTTAAGATATTGCTTTCATTTCTATTGGATTTACGAAGACTGGTCATTAACTTAATTGAATATCTTTCAGTGCTAGTGTTTTTGTTGAGGACCTTATGCACGCTGGCAGGTGCTCTATCATTGAAGTGCTTTCTTAGTCTTCCTTTTACTTTCTATTTTGGGACAGATTATTTCTAAATGACCCAGGCTGACCTTTGATATATTTTTTTTCTAATGTGAGTGAGCATGTATTTCAGCACCCTTCTCACACACGTTTTTTGAGGATTGTTTTTCATTATGTAAATTGCTGACCCAATAGAGTGAACTATGCATAACCCAGCAATATTAGACTTTGGGTTAAATGGTTTTCAGAGATGTCTTCTCCAAAAGGAAAACTGTTTGGAAAAGAAACAACAGTCCACTTGGTGAGAAGAGTGGACCATGGCAAACCCCTTGGTAGTCACGAATACTAATTCTCTTGTCTTCCTGAGCACTTATATTACCTTCAAAACATCCTTGCATTTAGACATGGCTATTTAGATTCATGGCAATAGATATGAGAACAAGTATTACCTTCTGTCTGCCTTAGTTACAACAGCAGCATCCATATGCAGAGCCCATTTTCTGTATTGCTTATGTGACTGCCTTCTTTGACCAAATACCACACAAGGGGTAACCTAGGAAGGACGGGTTTATTTGACTCACAGTGTAAGGCACTGCAGTCCATGACGGGGAAGACCATGGATGTGGCACAGCTGTTACATGGCATCCTCATTTCAGAAGCACAGGAAATGAATGCTTGAGCTTAGACCTATCTCTGATTGATTTCCTCCGGGTCTTAAAGAATGCCATGGTCTCAAAAAGCTAAGAAGCAGCTGATTTGGATTTAAAAGACAAAGTACTAAGCCAGCATTGTATAAAGCCACTAAGATTTTGTTTTTTGGTCATGGCAGAAGTTAGGTGGATTGGTACATAAATTCAGGAATTCACATATAAGGAATCAGAAGAGCAAGTCACAGCTCAGATACAAGGGTTATGCATTTGATCCAGTGATACTGAAATCTGGGATTGGCACTTTGTTTTGTCTAGGCTTGGTCAGCTGGCTGTATTCAAGTAGTAACTGGCTGGTCTCAGCTAGGACGGCTGAATTGCCCGTATCTTCATCCATGTTTCCTATTATCCATTGGTAAGCCATATAAAGCAGAACTTTCAGAACATTGTGTTCTTGGGCTCCAAGAGGGTAAGAAGAAACTGTAGGAACTCCCAAAACCTTGCTTGAAAGTGGCGCAAATCTTATTTTTGATGCATTTTTATGGTCTCAAAGAGATCATAATCCCCAGATCAGAGTCAGAGGAAGGGAAATGAATTCCACATTTTAAATGAGACGTGGTTTAAAGAACTTGTAATTATTTTTATTTTTCACAATCCTGTGCAAAACCTGTTGTATATACTAAGGTTTTAGTACATAGTTGTAGAACACATTCATGCATTGGTGAGAATTCTAAAAAAAAAAAAAAAAAAAAAAAAAAAGAAAAGATAAAATGCTGGCACAGCTGCTTTAGGAAATAAAAAAGGGAACCAATCATGGATGAGTAAAAGAACTGCTGAATGGCACAGACTGTCCAGCTGAACTTGAAATTCATAAGTCTAGGTTGAAGCCAATTTTCTCCAACTGCATTTGGTAGCTTGGGAGCAAGCCCATAGAAACAGATGGTTGGGTTGATCTAGGTGAAGGACTGGAACTCTACAGACTAGCAGTGGTGGGATATCACAGCTACCCAGCTTGGTTCAGTGTCCTCTCTGCTCTCTGTTCATAGGAGATCTGGCTGATTTTATTCCATAGAGCGAATTAAACCAATGACCAATAGTCTAGTCTACTGTCTGATATGAAACCTGAACATGATATTTCAGATCATTCAACTGATTTTATCAACTGTGTGATTGGTAAAACATCGGACACAGGGGCACACACACACACACACACACACACACACACACTCACACACACACTCCATTTGCTTTCCGTGAAAAGCATGCTGAAGGCTCATCAAATTTTCAGTTCTGTCTTCCTGCCCATGCAGTTCTTTTGAAACCTGCTATAGTTTTCTATTTCTCACCCCATCACATACTGCTGTCACTCCAGCCCTTAGGATAAGCTGGTCCAGGTATATCACATTTTCTCCAGGTCAAGCCTGAGGCAATTCTTTTCCTGGATCACTAGATCCTTCTTTCCATTCTTTACCACAAAATATCAAGGAAGGGACAGGGAGCCCCAGGACTATGTTAAAAGCCTGGGATGTAGGTATGAATGGAATGTGAGAAGTGAATGCACTTATAGACAGCTAAGAGAATGATGCACACCTTGATTACTTTGATTATAACATTTAATATATATTTAACATTTATATATTTACATATACTATATATATTATAACATTTAATATATATGTCAGACTAATCTTATCACTCATTTTTCTTGATGTTTTATATTTACCTTACTTCCCTGGTGTTTGCTGGCAAGCACGAGTTACCCAAATTTTGTTGTCATACAGCTCACAGGCGATTTTTACCCCTAGTCCCCTTCTTCTTTTATCCATCCACATCTCCAGGCATAGGAAAAAGAGCCAGTTATGAGAAAGTCAACCAGAGGATCAAGACCACAGTGCTTGGATAAGAGACACAGAAACAGAAGGGATCAAAGATTTGGTAAGTCCCTAAGATGATGGGTGGTTGCTAGTGGACGGTGAAGGACTGAGTAAGAAGACTCTCAGTGGCTAGAAAGAGGGCTTCAATGATCAAACAATGGAGAATTGGTGGCATGGGGCCAGCTGCTGGGAAGAGCAGTTGAAACCTCAGTCCTTGCTCAGGATAATAGTCCAAAGGGCATTAGAAAAAGGCCTGTTATCTTGACTTGTTAGAGTTACTTTTAGTCATTTTGAGATTCCAAATTAAGCCTCTCAGTAAAACCCTTTAATCAACTAATGGCTGATGGACAGAATTAGATATTGAGATATAAATATATATTAAATAAGACTCATGCCATTAAACATGCGCCTTCAAAGGCAGAAGCATACCATTAATTCTAATTAAAGCAAAAGTCACAGACATAGGTAAGCCAGGGTTGTGTGAGGTGTAGGATTGGGACCAGAGTTGGGACAAGAAAAGGAGTCAGATAGTAAGAAGTGTGTGTGTCAGGGGTGTGGGGGAGGAAGGCAGTGAGTGGCTAAGTAAGAATGAGATACAATGCTACAAATGATTGAAAATGTTATAATGAAACCCATTAATTTGAATACCGGAAAAATGTTACAAGAAAAAGGTGTCAAAGAGGATAAAGAAGGAGAGATGAAAATGTTTCTTAAATAAGAGCTACATAGGTATCAAAGTTTGTGTGTGTGTGAGCAAGTGTGTGTACAGGTGTGTGTGTGTGTGTGTGTGTGTGTGTGTGTGAGCATGTGTGTGTATGTATGTGTGACAGCATATGAGCAAGAGAGGGGAGGAGGGAGAGAGGAGGGAGGGAGGGAGGGAGGGAGGGAGAGAGACATCTAGGAGAGCAGGTATGAAATGGTAAAGTCAATTAATTTCAAATCAATTTTGTAATAAAAGTTTCGACCATTGGTTGAAGTTTAGCTGAAACTTCAGTTTGAAAAGACTTTCATCCCTTCCTTTTTTTTTTAAAGGAAAGTGGAGCCAAATCCCTGCTCACATTTTAGCAAGTGATCCTGTGTAAACTTTGCTGCTCCCTAAACCAACCCTCTCTGAAGCCAGAAGGACACTTGTGCAATTGACTCTGTTTGATCGCCGGGCAGCTGGAAGGAAACCGGCATCAACGTAGCTCTTCGGGTGCTTGGAAATAGTCTTTCAATCCTATCTATTTATTTGAAAGGATTTTGTGCCTTAAATGTCAGGACAGGCTAGTTTTAGAGTTATTTTATTGCTGTGCAAGCTGTGTAAAAACATCTCACAAGAAACGACTGGTCTACCTCTCTCTTTTAGTGCTAGCCACATGTGGAGAGCAGCATTGTGTAGTAGACATTTGGGTGGGAATATTCAGTGTGTAAGGGAAGGCTTGGCTGGTCACGATGTTCCGGTCAACTTGGATTGTCAGGACATAATTTGTGTGACTTCTACATATATTACTGAGACGGCAAGTTCTTCCCTATTGAAACTTCCAGAATCCATTTTTCTGCTTGCAGTGGCAACTCTGCTTGTGTACAGTTATTTTTGCCTCTTAAAAATATAGAAGGGGAGAAAGCAGGCCTTTTCTCTGGCATTCATGATCTTTCTAGACAATGGTAGCATAGTTTCAGCTAGTGGCCAACAGCATTTGGGGGACATGAGAACTGAGTTTGTGAATTGCAAACAACTAAAAGAAGTGAAAGACAGAAATGGGTTAGAATTTGATTAGGAATTTTTCAGTTAATAATTCCATTCTTTTTTTTTTCAGCAAGACAAAGGTTGTAAATTTATTGCTTATTCAAATAACTAACATTGTACAAACATATGGGTCCATCTTTTCACATGACCACACAGCATCCTGTAACATATGATGTGTTCATCTGCACTTCCACGTAACATGAGCATGAGACCATCAGTATCTTGCAGGATGACAGGTATCTTCCAAGATAAAATGTGCAGCCTCATTAAAATCTGAATCAAAAGGTAAAGCCAGATAACATTACAGAATGGATTGTGACTATGAATGTAGACTATGAAGGGTAAGTATCATATTTTGAGAGCCCCTATAATAGGAAAGTGAATATTAAGATTATTCAAGTAAAGACACATGTCTGTGCAATGTGCCTGGGAAAGGAATAGGTTTAGTGATTTGGGAGAATTCAGTAAAAGTATATGTGCTTCCTAGAAATAGAGAAGAGGTGTTAGTAGACCTTGTATGTGATGCTCACTACAACTTGGGCAATTGTGGGTAGTTTCAGTTCCTAGTTGACAGCATTTATGGAATACTGGAGTTGAACTGTTTCCAAGCGGTTTATTCTAACTTGATTATATCAGCAGATATACCACAAGTACAGTTTTTTAATCTTCTGAGTCTTAGACTATGAATAAGTACAATTTGGATCAGTTTAAATTTACATTCATTATTTTTTATTTTTATTACATTAATCTATTGATAAATTCATTAATCTATTGATAAATTCATACCTGTGGATAATACATTCTGGGCATTCTCATTTTAATAGTAAATCTATGACCAGACAGGGAAATATTAAAAGAAAAACAAACTTATTATTGCCTGCCAGCTTTGCCAGTCTTTAGAAAGTCGAACAATGTGGACACATTCTGGATTGATTTAAAAAATATCTGTGGTGTTAATCAGCTGTGTAACCACAGCAGTGTTGCCTTTGTGATGTCATAACTACCTAAAAGAGTGATATTAGAGGATGTGGGGGGGTTCTGATTTCTTTGGTTGATAGTAGATAATCTTAAGGCAACAGAAGGAACACGTTTTTCTTGTGTTTGTGCTCTCTGATGGGTACAGTTGCAAGAAGCACATCTATTAGCGTCAGCTATCTGCTGGGGAGGAATTAGAAGAGGTGGGCCATGTCTTCTTTCTGGCAGAATGCCAAATAACAAAAATGTAATTGGATAACTTTTTCATTAAAGCTAAGTAGAGATGACTTCCTCCTGTGTTGTGAATCAGGTGAGTTTCAAGACACCTTGGTACCGGATCCCAAGAAAGCAAAATATAGTGTACAGACTTTTCATCTCTAAAGGAGAAATGCAATGTCTAAAGGCCTAAGATGATACCTGTAGACCTAACTCAGGCCAGCACAGATTGGAAACAATTACACTACATAAAGTGATTGCATGCAGAGGTCTTTACACTAGAATAAAACCAAACACTCCAGACTGTTAAATACACGGTGGGGTGGGCTTGCTAGAATTTGTTTTAGCTGATAGTAAACTCCAAACTCATGTTTCCTAAAAGGATCTTACTATAAAATATTTTCTCACACTTCAGGTACACCGATGCTTTAGACAACCATATGTCTCTCCTCTATTTTAAGAAATAACCATATTTGATGTAGCTTCTATATTTGATAGTGTCAAAATTCTCCTTCTCTGGCACACCAGGTAGACTTCCCCTTTCCTCCTCCTCTTTTCTTCCTCCCATTGTTCCCCGTATTGTTTCCTTCTGAAAACCTGAATACAAATCTGTAGGACCTCAATTTATGAATTAGTTGTTCCCTACCAGTTGCATCCCCTTCTTTCGTTGAAGACTCAGTCCTTACTTTCTTAATTTCTAAGTCCTCCTAAGTCCAGCTATACATATTCATAAGTGACTGTGATTGTAAAGATTTTGAATCCACCAAACCGATGAAAAGGGGCTTGTGGGGCTTATATATGGAAGAAACCTCATCCTAAGTTTTTCTGCATATCACTCCTGGTTAAATAGCTTAAAAAACAGCAATCAAGCTGTGAGTTAATTTGGAGTTATAAACAAGAGGTAAAAATGTTTAAGCCATGTTTTTATTACATATATTTGGTAGCTTGTTTAGTGTATGTGTATGTGAGATTGTGTGTGCACCCATATGAAAGTACACCCCACACACTTAGGCACACATGTACTGTGATGTAAATATGGAGCTCAGGGGACAACTTGAGGGAGTCAGTTTTCTTTTTCTACCGTCTGGGTATCAGACTATCAGGCAAGGCCCTTTACCTGGTGAGCCATATTGTCCCCGCCCCACCCCCTACCCCCTGCTTTACAATTATTCTGTGGTGCTCAGGGGAAGACAAGTTGCTCATGAGAAGCAACAAGGAGGACCACTGATGAGAAGATGATGAAGAGTGATTAAGGAGCTAAAATTTTATTATACCCCCTTTCTAAATGCTTTACAGTCACTAACTTACGTAATCTCAATGTCTGGGGACCAACATGCTCATAACGAGTCACTGCATCACAGGATTTCCTGTGGATGACAGCAATGGGGTATGGAGGCAAAAATGTTTTTTATCTTTGACAATTCAGTTCATAACTATTTGCTTTTTTTTGAGACAGGGTTTCTCTGTGCAGCCCTTGCTGTCCTGGAACTCACTCTGTAGACCAGGGCCTGCCTCTGCCTCCCAAGTGCTAGGATTAAAAGCGTGTGCCACCACTGCCCAGCTGCTTTTCTAAGGTCAAAAGCCATTGTTGGCTTTTGGTAATTAATTCTTGCTGGTAGCTGTGGAAATTAAGGAAAATTGCTAGTGACCTTTTCTCTTGGCTCAAGGACCCTTCACTGGCCACGCAGGAGACTTGGAATTTGTTAACTCTTCATGAACCAGAGAGAAAAGAAAAGAAGAGAAGGAAAGAATGAAGAAGCAAAGGAGAAAATTTACACATGTAGAAAATGCTCATTCTGGATGAAGCTGAAGAAAGCTGCACCAACATTTATTTTTGCTTCTTAGTTCTTACATCCTCTCAGGATAACTAATCACATGACTTTCCAAACATCTTTACATTCCATAAGTTCATAACAAGTTGAAGGCAATAGTTCATGTCATAAAATGACAGTTACAGCAGAAATGTTTACATGTCTTTCCATTAAGATGAGTACCTGATTAAACATTCATTAACTGTTACCACCTCCATAAGTTCATTATAAGTTTGAAACCATAATTCTTAGTTAGCATGGTTTTGTCAAGAGACAAATCATGTGCCTTGTGTCTCATTAGTTTGGAAGTATTTTTTTTATAGATAGACCAGTCAATATTTTATTTTCTCTCCTTGTGCCTATAATAAATTATCCATTTCCAGTTTATGTCTTGTTACCAGATAGTGGCCTTGTTCCTATCCTATATTTGTTTCCAAGCCTGCTTCTTATTCTAGTGTAATTAGCCCTTGACAAATAAAGGTTTACAGAGCTCTCTTTGTAGCTTTCATATTGTAGGGAGCCCAAAATTACTTGTATAAATTTGGGAATTCTACAAAGTCATTATTAGGAATTATGAAATCATTAATTTGGCTACACAGGTTTACTATATGAGAGTAATTCTTTTATTGATCTGCAGAAAATCCGACCAATAGGGTGGGCCAATGCTCAGGAATTGCATATCAGTGACAGGAAAGGCATATCAGTAGCAAAAAAGCAATCTTGGATGAATGCTCTTGGGACCTTACCTCAGAGCTCACCCACGGAAGGCCATGTGAAATCGTGGGCCATTTCACTGCATGTCTTTCCTAGATGGCTTCAGACAGCAGCATTCAAACTTATAGTGACATTGCAGATAGGGATTCTGAAGATTCAGAGAAGTTAGAAAAATCCCCAAGTCATTTTGCTAATAAATGTAAAACCCATAATTCCTAGGCTGCAGAGTCTTTACTATGAGCCATTAACTAACAAGGGAACAATTGAACTAATCAGTGACCAAGAGACACCTAGTGTGCCAACTATGCATCCTTACTCCCTGAGGCATCTCATCCATCCTCCATTTCTCCATTGCATCGTTTTGTGGTTCTTTTCACTGAAGCTGGGTGTGATGTAGTCTGGAAAATCACAGGTTCATGGTAGTGTCCTTCTAGGGTCTATATTCTTTTAGAAGTATAGCAATAGTGCATGCAGATAAAATAAGGAATGTGTTCCTAGAATGGGCAGAAGATAGCATGGACATATAGATAAGCAGAGTTACCACAAAGAGGGAAGACTTAGGACAGAGATGCTCTCTGCCCATACTGAACTCTAACAGTGACATCAACTACCCTTTAGACAGAGTATGAAACAAGCTCGCGCGATCAGATGTAAAAAGCAGGAAATGGTACCATAGTTCATACAGCCAACACCCCTTCTTTGTGTATATTCACACAGACTAGAAATTTTACTCTACTTTCTGCTCACACCTTTTTGTTAAAAAACCTGAAATCCGCAAGGCACTTTTCATAATATGGACTGTCAGAATTACTATTGTCAATCAATTTTTTTCTCTTTGTGCATCCTTGATGGTAAAAGATAATTCCTTTAACTTTAATTTTCTAAACTTTATTATCTTATTGTATTTTTTACCTTTAAAAGCCTTTATTTAAAAATTGTATATAGTATGTTTTGACCACATTTCTTTGGCTCTCCCAACTCCTCCCAGGTTCTCTCCACCTCCATACCCATTCAGTTCCCTCTTCTCTTCTCTTCTCTTCTCTTCTCTTCTCTTCTCTTCTCTTCTCTTCTCTTCTCTTCTCTTCTCTTCTCTTCTCTTCTCTCCTCTCCTCTCCTCTCCTCTCCTCTCCTCTCCTCTCCTCACCTCTCTCTCCTCTCCACTCCCCCCTCCTCTTTCTCTCTCTCTGTCTCTCTGTCTCTCTCTGTCTCTCCCTTCCTCCTTCTCTCGCTCCCTCCCTCCCTCCTTCTCAAAAAAGCAATACCAGGAAAAAGAAATAAACAAATGAAATGTAAATAAAAGCATCAACAACAAAACAACAAAACCAAATAAAGAAACAAAACAAGAAAATCGGTAGAATATAAAATAACATAATAGAACAAGGAAAAACAAGAAGTCAATTGTGTGTTGGTCAACTACTCCTTCCTCTACATGGGACTTGGCCTAGAATGTAGTTGGTATGCTAAGTGACACTCCATTGAAGAAGACTGATCCTACCTCTCCCAGCAGGTATCAGTTGCATACAGACTTTTTTTTTTTTTTTTTGGTTAAGAATGTTTTCTCCCCTTTTTATAGTTCTAGATTTTGAGTGTGTTTGAACCCATCCCGGTTGTGTGCATGCTGTCACATGATTTCCCATGTGTGTCAGTCCCATTGTGTCTTAAAGTAGCTATTTCCTTGAAGTCATCCACAGAATCTTTCTACATCTATTCCAAAGTCTTGGGGGAGGGATTTGATAAAGACATCCTACTTAAGACTGAGAGTTTTAAAGCCTCTCTATGAACATTTTCTGGCTTTGAGTCTGTATTAATTCCCATTAATTCCCATAGCAAGAAGCAGCTTCTGTGATGAGGGTGGATGGAGGTACCGATCTGTGGGTACAGTGATATACCATTAGACCCCATTTTATTTCTGTTCTTTCAGCAGAGTAATAGCAGTAGATTTTACCCAAGGCCAACAAACTCAGGTTTTTGGCCACTTTAGAAGTGTACAAGATAGGTTCCACATCATGGAGATGATAATTTATCAAAGGCTTGTTCTTCAAATTCAGACCATATCTCTGTACATACAGTAGGTTAAGAAAATGGAACCCCTTCTCTGCTCAGTGGCTCATGAAGCTGGCTTTTCATGTCATAAGCTGTGGCAGTATTTTGAGAATTGCTTAGCTTTTGGTTCAATTGGACTTTACTCCCTGTCCCCTCCCTCAACAAGAACATTTAAAGAAAACAATCTGTTTTTGCCTGAATGACCCAGGTAACAACCTACTTTAGCTTGAGCTGCTTAGATATTTCAGCTAAAAATGGCTTATTTCCATGCGTCACCTGGATAATTGCCTTAGTCGGCTGGCCCACTTAGCCGGGTGAGCCCCAGGTGTGAGGTGAAAGTGTCAGTGAGGACTTTGTTGAAGGATGCAAACCCCACTTTACCTTCGGGATGCTTGGAGAAATACAGTGTAGATCGCTCTTAGCCTTTGATGCTCCTTCTGTTAGATGGATTATCTAGATCACCTGACAAGAAAGCCTCCTGTCTTTGCAAGTGCTTTGTATCACATGTAGGCATAACTCTGTGCTTTCGAAGGGGCAATATTTCAGCAAGTATACTGACCTAGCACTGGAGAATTAAAAAAAAAGACAATATTTATTCCTCAAGAGGGAGGTGCTTATAGATTGGTTTATGTGAACCCTTAGAAAGGGCTTGTTTGCTGTTAACCTATTTGCAAATGTAACCAGCACTGGAGGACAAAACTGTTGGAGAGAACCACAGGCAGGCTGAACATATAGGTGGATTTTCTTTTCTTTTCTTTTCTTTTCTTTTCTTTTCTTTTCTTTTCTTTTCTTTTCTTTTCTTTTCTTTTAATTACATTATTTATTCACTTTACAACCCAATATAAGGCCTTCATCTCTTCTCAGTATCCCTTCACACAAGTTCTATGCCCCTCCTAATTCAGGAAGTTCCCCCCAACTACCACCCCACTTCCCCATCAAGTTGTAGCACTGTAAATCCTTCCCCACTGAGGCCAGGCAAGGTAGTCCATTTAGGGGCACGGGATCCACATGTAGGCAGGCAGACAACAGACTCAGAGACAGCCCCTCTCCCAGTTGTTGGGAGACCTGCATGATGACCAAGCTGCTCCTCTACTACTTATGTGTATGTGTGGGGGCGGGGGGTTAGGTGTGGCCCTTGCTCAGACTTTGGTTGTTGGTTCAGTCTCTGGGAACCTCTAAGAGTCCAGGTTAGTTGATTCTCTTGGTCTTCCTGTGAAGTCCCTATTCTCTTCACATCCCTTAATCTACCCAACTCTTCCTTAAGACTCCCTAAGCTTTAAAGTTTGGGCATGAGTCTCTGCATCTTTTCCCACTGGCTGCTGGGTGGAACCTCTCAGAGGAGAGTTATGCTAGGTGTGCATGCATGACAGAGTCTCATTAATAATGTCAGGGATTGGTTCTTGCCTGTGGCATGTGTCTCAGTTTGATCTAGTCACGGTTGGCCATTTCCCCAGTCTGTTCTAATTTTGTCCCTGCACATCTTGTAGGTAGGACACATTTTGGATCAAAGGTTTCGTGAGTGGATTGGTGTCCTTATTCCTCTACTGGGAGTCCTGCCTGTCTACAGGTAGTGGCCACTTCAGAATCCACCACTGCTAGGAGTCTCAGCTAGAGTTGCCCCCATAGATCCTTTGGGACATCCTTCTATCCCAGGTCTCTGATAGGTCCTAAAGTTTGCCCTCCCCCAATGCCCTGTCCATCTCCCTTTTCTCTTTCCTGCTCTCCCTACATATGATCTCTACCTCCCAACATCCCATCACCTTCCCCTTCACTTCCACCTAGTTCCCTCCCTCTATCATTTCTGATATCTATTTTGTTTCCCCTTCTGAGAAAGATTCAACCATCATCTTTTGGGCCCTCCTTGTTATTTGGCTTCTTTGGGTCTATTGATTATAAACATGGGTATCCTGTACTTTATAGCTAATATCCACTTATAAGTGAGTACAAACCATGCATGTCCTTTTAGGTCTGGCGAACCTCACTCAGGATGATATTTTTTAGTTCCATCCATTTGCCTGCAAAATTCATGATGTTCCTCACTTTCTGTACTGTATCTGGTTTTACATTGAGGTCTTTGATCTATCTGGTCTTGAGTTTTGTGCAGGACAATAAATGTGGAACAATTTGCATTCTTTTACATGCAGACCTACAGGTAGACCAGCACCAGTTGTTGAAGGTATTCTACCTTTTCTAATGTATGGCTTTGTCTTCTTTGTCAAGTGTCCATAGGAGTGTGAGCTTATTTCTGGGTCAACAACTTGATTCCTATGATCCACCTGTCTGTTTCTAAACTAATACCATGAAATTTTTTTACTATTGCTCTTTGGCACAACTTGAAGTCAGGCATGGTGAATCCTCCTGAAGTTCTTTTATTGTTCAGAATCTTTTATTGTTTTAGCTATCCTGGGTGTTTTGTTTTTCTATATGAAGTTGAGAATTGTTGTTTCAATATCTGTAAAGAATTATGTTAGAATTTTGTTGGAAATTGCATTGAATATGTAGATTGCTTGTACAGATGAGGACTTCTATCTTTGAGTTAATTTTGTATCCAGAACTTTACAGAAGGTGTTTATTAGCTGTAGGAATTCTCTGTTAGAATTTTTGTGGTCACTTGTGTATACTATCATACCATCTACAAATAGTGGTACTTGGACTTATTCTGTTCTGATTAATATCTCCTTGATCTACTTTAGTTGTCTTATGTCTAACTAGAATGTCAAATACTATATTGAAGAGATAGGGGGAGAGTGCACAGTCTTGTCCCAATTTTAGTGGAGATGCCCTAAGTTTGATGTTGGCTATTGATTTGCTATATGTTGCTTTTATTATGTTTAGGTATGTGCCTTGTATCTGTTATTTCCTCATGGCTTTTAATGTGAAAGGGTGTTGAATATTGTCAAACATGTTTTTGGCATCTAGCAAGATACTCATGTGGTTTTTTTTTCCTTTCAGTTTGTTTGTGCGGTAGATTTTGTTGATGGATTTTCCTATATTGAACCACCCCTGCATCCCTGTAATGAAGCCTACTTGATCATGGTGGATGATATCTTTGTTGTGTTATTAGATTTGGTTTGTGAGTATTTTCTTGATATTGCCATTTTTTTGCATCAATGTTCATAAAATTGGTTTGAAATTTTATTTCTTTGTTGAGTCTTTATGTAGTTTAGGTTCTGGGTGACTATGACTTCATAGAGTGAATCTCGCAAAGTTATTTTTGTTTCTATTTTGTGGAATAGTTGCAGAAGTATTGGCATTAGCTCTTCTGTGAAAGTCTGGTAGAATTCTGCACCAAAACCATTTGGTCCAGAATCCTTTTTGTGTGTGTTTGTGTGGGGAGACTTTTAATGACTGCTTCTATTTCCTTAGGGGTTGTAGAACTATTCTGATAGTTTATCTGATCTTGATTTAGTTTTGGTAATTGATATCTATATAGAAAATAATCCATTATATTTAGAGTTTCCAATTTTGTGGGGTACAGACTTTTGAAATAAGACCTAATGATTCTTTGAATTTCCTCAGTGTCTGTTATGTTTCCCTTTTCATTTCTGATTTTGTTGATTTGGGGACTGTCTCTCTGTCTTTTATTTAGTTTGGCTGAGGATTTGTCTATCTTGTTGATTTTCTCAAAGAATCAGCTCTTGGTTTAATTGATTCTTTCTATTCTTGTTTCTAGTTGATTGATTTCAGCCTTGAGTTTGATTATTTTTTGCCATCTACTCTTCCTGGGTGTGTTTGCTTCTTTTTTCTAGAGCTTTGAGATATCTTTTAATTTGTCAGTATGGGAACTCTCCAACTTTTTTCTAATGAGGGCACTTAGTGCTATGCATTTTCCTTTTAGCACTGCTTTCATTGTGTTCTATAAGTTTGGATATGTAGTGCCCCCATTTTCATTGAATTCTATAAAGTCTTTATTTTTCTCCCTGACCCAGTTATTGAGTAAAGAATTGTTCAGTTTTCATGAGTATATAAGATTTCTGTTGTTTTTATTGTTGATGAAGTTCATCTTTAATCCTTGTTTGTCTGATAAGATGCATGAGGTTATTTCAATCTTGTTGTATCTGCTGGGGCTTGGTATGTGACTGATTATATGGTTAATATTTTTGAGAAGAAGCTACATTCTTTTGTGTTTATGTGAAATGTTCTATGGATATCTGTCAGGTCCATTTGAATCATAACCTCTGTTGATTTTCTCATTTCTCTGTTTAGTTTCAATATCAATGACCTGTCTTTTGTTAGGAGTGGAGTGTATGGGGAATTTCATGTGTGATTTAAGCTATAGTAATTTTTTTATGAATATGGCTGCTCTTGCATTTGGGTCATATATGTTCAGATTTGAGATACCCTCTTGGTGGATTTTTTCCTTTGATGCATATGAAGTGACCTTCCCTTGTCTCTTTTGATTGCAAGTCTATTTTATTAGATATTAGAATGGCCATTTCAGCTTATTTTTTGGGTCTGTTTGATTGGAAAACCATTTTCCAGCCCTTTAGATTCCAGTCATTAAGATAATGTCTATCTTTGTTGCTGAGATGTATTTCTTTTAAATAGCAGAATGATGTATTCTATTTACACATCCATTTTCTTGGCCTGGGACATTATTTTTCCTTCTGGAGAGTTGAGTCCATTGATGTTGAGAGATACTAATGACCTATAATTGCTACTTCCTGTTATTTTAATGTTGGTAGTAGTAGTAGTAGTAGTAGTAGTAGTAGTAGTAGTTGTGTGTGTGTGTGTGTGTGTGTATGTGTGTGTGTGTTAGTCTTCTATCAGTTTTAATGGTGTGAACTTATTTATATCTTATGTTTTCTTGAGTGTAGTTAGCCTTACTGGGATGTAGTTTTCCTGTTATCATTCTCTATATGGCCGAGTTAGTAGAAAGTGGTTAAATTTGGTTTTATAATGGAATATCTTGGTTTCTTCATCTCTGGTGATTGAAAGTTTTGCTGGGTATCTTAGGGTTTTACTGCTGTGAAGAGACACCATGAGCAAGGCAACTCTTATAAGGCCAACATTTAGTTGGGGCTAGCTTACAGGTTCAGAGGGTCAGTCCATAATCATCAAAGCAGGCATGGTTTAAGAGAAGCTTTGAGTTCTACATTTTCATCTGAAAGCTGCTAGCAGAATACTGACTTCCAGACAGCTAGGATGAAGGTCTTAGAGCCCATATTCACAGTGACACACCTACTCCAACAGGGCCATAACTTCTAATAGTGCCACTCCTTGGGTTGAGCATATACACAACATTACACAGAGTCTGCTAGACCTCTGCCCAGGCCTTTCTAGCTTTTAGAGTTTCAAATGAAAAATCAGGTGAAATTCTGATAGGTATACCTTCATATCATAGTTGGCTAATCTCCCTTGCTGCTTTTAAAATTCTTTCTTTGTTCTGTATAATTTAGTGCTTGGATTATTATGTCGAGGGAGGATTTTCTTTTCTGATCCAATTTGTTTGGTGTTCTGTCAGCTTTTTGAACTTTTATAGCTATCTCTTTTTTATGTTAAATTTTCTTGTATGATTTTGTTGAAGATGTTTTCTGAGCTTTTGAGCTGGGAATCTTCTTCTGTTCCTATTAATCTTAGGTTTGGTCTTTTAATAGTGTTCCAAACTTTCTGAATGTTTTGAGTTAAGAAATTTTTAGATTTTGTATTTTCTTTGAATAATCTATTGATTTCTTCTATTGTATATTCCACACTCGAGATTCTCTGTTCTGTCTCCTATATTCTATTGGTGATGCTTTTGTCTGTAGTTTCTGATTTCTTTCCTAGGTTTTCCATCTCCAGGATTGCTTCAATTTGTGTTTTCTTTATTGCTTCTGTTTACATTTTCAAGTCTTGTACAGTTTTGTTCATATCCTTCACCTGTTTGATTGCATGATCCTGTATTTCTTTATATTTATTTACTTCCGCATTTACTGCCTTTACCTGTTAGAAAGTTTTTTGCCAGTATTTCCTTTAGGAATTTATTCACATCCTCTTTAAAGGCCTTTACCATTTCTATAAGGTTGGCTTTTAGATTCTCTTCTTATGCTTCAGTTTCATTAGGATACCTAGATTTTGTAATAGCAGTATAGCTGGGCTCTGGTGTCCTGTTGAATGTATTCTTAAACTGTCCTTTAGGCACCTGCTTTTCCCTGGTATTGACTGGATGATTCTCATGGCAGCAGGACTCCTTGGAAGTGTGTGGAAAGCCAAGTACCTGACAGTGGAGGCCTGGGTACCCAACTCTGCTGGCTGTGCCTCAAGAAGATCCTACTTTTCCAGTCAGAACCAACTGAGATAGTGGACAGATCTGAATGGGATGGGAATGATGGAGCAGGGTCCAAGTTTTCCACTGGAGAGCAGGACTCAAGGGTCCACTGGACCAAAGAATTAGTGCAGAGCTACACAAAGGGGGCTCAGGGACCACATGCAACTTCCCTCTGTAGGCTGTGTCCTAGGTGAACCAACTGGGGTGGAGGTTGGATCTGACTGGGATGGGATTGGTCAGGCAGGGTTCCAAGCTGGTTATTTTTGGGTTTCCCAAAGGTTTCTATGGGGAGGTAGGATGTTCTTGTGGCTCCACAATGCTTCTCATGACCATAAAGTGAGCCCAAAGCTAGACAATTAAGTTGACATAATCTTGGGCCAGTAAATCACTGCTCTCTGGCTCTGCCTGATCTTGTTTTCATACAAATACGTAGTTAATTTTTATGAAATGTAGCCTAGTACTGCAGAATGGTACCCTCAATAAAATTAGGTTCTTTCAGTTTATTTCATTTAGAGGACAATGTAGAATTTGTGGCTCCACACTGGAAAGGCCCAGATAATGTTGGCTATAAAACTACTCATATTTAGAAAAAAAACTGTTATCTTAGTTTCTGAACTGAGTGTATACACACATATGCAATGTACATCTATATACATATATACTTATACATGTATGTGTAGAGAGAAAAGAGAGAGAGAAAGAGAGAAGAAGACAGAGAATTTCAGAGACAGAAACAGTGAAGTAGAGGAAAAGAGAGTATGTGTGATGCTTTCATATGTGTATGTGTGTCACGTGTATGAGACGAGGGCCTCTGATCATCTTGATCTGAAATTATAGGTGGTTGTAGAATACTCTGTGTAGGGGCCTAAGAACTGAAATCAGATCCTCTGCAAGATCTAACTGCTGAACTATCTGTATCCTCAGTGTCACTGGGAAAAAATTTTAATATGCTTTTAAAAATGCAAAAGTCCAGTGAACATGCTGGGGTTGGACCCAGGTGCCTTCCCAGCATTTGTAGCAGGTATGCTGCTTGGTCTTCATGTGGGTCCCCTCACATTGGAGTGGAGACTGTCTCTGATTCTGCTGCCTGCCATTGGATTGCTTTCCCAAACTGGCCTGCCTGGTTGGGCCTCAATGGGAGAGGATGTCCCAGGGTTGGATGGTACCCAAGGCGGGCTTCCCTTTCTCTCAGGAGAAAGTAGTCTTGGGGGAAGGACTTGTAAAGGTGGGATTGTGAGGAGAGAAGGGACCCAGGTGTGTGTGTGTGTGTGTGTGTGTGTGTGTGTGACCGAGATGTAAGGTGAATACATTAATTAAAAAAACCAGAATGCAAAATAAACAGAAAACACATACAGGAAACAAACAACCCACATTATAGAATGGTGACCACATTGACAAACTGAAATCTTACACGACTTTTTCAAGGGGCCTGTATGTGTAAAAAGTTTTCTCCCTGCAATTTTAAACTTTACTTACTATAATTTGATAAAATAGCAAAGGAAGGTTTTGTTTGTTTGTTTGTTTCTTTACTTTTTTTAAATTAATTTTTATTTTCTATATTCTATGTTTACATTCCAAAGGCTTTCCCCTTTCCCAGTTCCCCCCCACCATATGTCCCATAATTCCTCTCCCCCCAACTATTCCCCAATCATTCCCCCCACCACGATTTTGCTGTTCTGGGTCAACAAAACTGGATCCAATCTTTACAGGCCCAGGGTCCTCTCCTTTCTTCTTCTTGGGAGTCATTTGACTTGCTAATTGTGCCTTGAGCATTTAGGGCTTCTGGGCTCATTAATATCCACTTATCAGTGATTGCATTTTATGTGTATTCTTTTGTGATTGGGTTAGCTCACTTAGGATGATATTTTCCAGATCTAACCATTTACCTACAACATTGCATGAGTTCATTATTTTTAATTGCTGAGTAGTACTCCATTGTATAAATATACCACATTTTCTGTATCCATTCCTCTTTTGAGGGATATTTGGGCTCCTTCCAATTTCTGGCTATTATAAAGAAGGCTGCTATAAACATAGTGAGCATGTGTCTTTATTGTATGCAGGGGAATCCTCTGGGTATATGCCCAGGAGTGGTATGCCAGGGTCCTCTGGAAGTGACATTCCCAATTTTCTGAGGAACCGCCACACTGATTTCCAGAGCCGTTTTACCATTTTGCAATCCCACCACCAGTGTAGGAGTGTTCCTCTTTCTCCACATCCTCGCCAGCACTTGTTGTCTCTTGAGTTTTTAATCTTAGCCATTCTGACTGGTGTGAGGTGGAATCTCAGGGTTGTTTTGATTTGCATTTCCCTGATGACTAATGATGTTGAACATCTCTTAAGGTGTTTCTCGGCCATCCGAATTTCTTCTGTGAAAATTCTTTGTTTAGCTCTGTGCCCCATTTTTTGATAGGGTTATTTGGTTCTTTGTGGTCTAACTTCTTGAGTTCTTTGTATATATTGGATATTAGCCCTCTGTTGGATGTAGGGTTGGTGAAGATCATTTCCCACTTTGTTGGTTGCCGTTTTGTCCTTCTGACAGTCTCCTTTGCCTTATGGAAACTTTGTAATTTTATGAGGTCCCATTTGTCAATTCTTGATCTTAGAGCATAAGCTATTGGTGTTCTGTTTAGGAACTTTTCCCCTGTGTCCATGTCCTCCAGGGTCTTCCCAAGTTTCTTTTCTAATTGTTTCAGTGTGTCTGGTTTTATGTGGAGGTCCTTGATCCACTTGGAGTTGATCTTAGTACAAGGAGATAAGAGTGGGTCAATTCGCATTCTTCTGCATGTTGACCTCCAGTTGAACCGCACCATTTGTTGAAAAGGCTATCTTTTTTCCACTGGATGGTTGTGGCTCCTTTATCAAAGATCAGGTGACCATAAGTCTGTGGGTTCGTTTCTGGGTCTTCAATCCTATTCCATTGATCTACTTGCCTGTTGCTGTACCAATACCATGCAGTTTTTAACACAATTGCTCTGTAGTACTGCTTGAGGTCAGGGATATTGATTCCCCCAGAAGTCCTTTTATTGTTGAGAATAGTTTTAGCTATCCTGGGTTTTTTGTTGCTCCAGATGAATTTGAGAATTGCTCTTTCTAGATCTATGAAGAATTGATTTGGGATTTTGATGGGGATCGCATTGAATCTGTATATTGCTTTTGGCAAGATGGCCATTTTTACTATATTGATCCTGCCAATCCAGGAGCAAGAAATATTTTTCCATCTTCTGAGGTCTTCTTCGATTTCTTTCTTCAAGGACTTGAAGTTCCTGTCATACAGATCTTTCGCTTGTTTGGTTAGAGTTACACCAAGATACTTTATGTTGTTTGTGGCTATTGTGAAGGGTGTTATTTCCCTAACTTCTTTCTCAGCCTGCTTGTCCTTTGAGTACAAGAAGGCTACTGATTTGCTTGAGTTAATTTTATAACCAGCCACTTTGCTGAAGTTGTTTATCAGCTGTAGAAGTTCTCTGGTGGAGTTTTTTGGGTCGCTTAAGTAAACTAACATATCGTCTGCAACTAATGATACTTTGACTTCTTCCTTTCCAATTTGTATCCCTGCGACTTCCTTATGTTGTCTAATTGCTCTCGCTAGAACTTCAAGTACTATATTGAAAAGATATGGAGAGAGAGGGCAGCCTTGTCTAGTCCCTGATTTTAGTGGGATTGTTTCAAGTTTCTCTTCATTTATTTTGATGTTGGCTACTGGTTTGCTGTAGATTGCTTTTACTATGTTTAGGTATGGGCCTTGAATTGCTGCTCTTTCCAAGACTTTTAGCATGAAAGGATGCTGAATTTTGTCGAATGCTTTTTCAGCGTCTAATGAGATGACCATGTGGTTTTTTTCTTTTAGTTTGTTTATGTAGTGGATTACATTGATGGATTTCCATATATTGAACCATCCCTGCATCCCTGGAATGAAGCCTACTTGATCATGGTGAATGATCGTTTTGATATGCTCTTGGATTCGGTTGGCAAGAATTTTATTTAGTATTTTTGCATTGATATTCATAAGAGAAATTGGCCTGTAGTTCTCTTTCTTTGTTGGATCTTTTTGTGGTTTAGGTATCAGCGTAATTGTGGTTTCGAAGAATGAGTTGGGCAGTGTCCCTTCTGTCTCTATTTTTTTTTTTTTTTTTTGCAGAATGCAAAATAAACAGAAAACACACACAGGAAACAAACAACCCACATTATAGAATGGTGACCACATTGACAAACTGAAATCTTACACGACTTTTTCAAGGGGCCTGTATGTGTAAAAAGTTTTCTTCCTGCAATTTTAGACTTTACTTGCTATAATTTGATAAAATAGCAAAGGAAGATTTTGTTTGTTTGTTTGTTTGTTTCTTTACTTTTTTTTTTTATACTTCTCCTCCTTGATGATAAAATGACAGGATTTTAAAATTTAGTGGTGAGACTAAGATGATTTATTTTTATTTTTGTTTTTGTTTTATTGTTTATTTATTGTTTATTTTTTAATTTTTGGATAGACATGTGGATTTTGCACTTGATTAAGAGCTTGTTTAAGAGCTTGTTTAAGAGCTTGTTGTTTCTAGGCTTACACAGTCAAAATTCTCCAGGATGAAACTTTCAGATTTGTGATAAATGTCATGAACATGATTTTGAAGGTCAGGCTGTTGAACCACCAAAAATTCCTGACAGCTCTGGAAGGGGATATTTACATCTCGCTCCTGGCATTCTGGTCCCTGCTATGATGTAGTCAGGTTGGTTAAGTGGATTCTGGGGAACTGAACTCAATTGAACTTGGCATTTGACCCCTGAGGCCTTTATGTCTCTTCTTATCCTTTCTTCTCTCCTGCCTCCCACTATGTGAGCAGAGCAGCTATAAAACTCAGCTGGCTTCCTGCAGGAACACTGGCCTGGTTTCCCTGTAATACCTGTTTATACATGAATCAACCTAAAATTAACTTTGGTAACAGCAGGATCATCCTGACCTTCTGAATTCAAGTATGAATTGCTCTATAACATACGACTAGCCAGATTTCTTGGTAAATGGGTTGTTCTATTTAGTTGAGTTCCTGACTATTTAAGGGTAAATTCCATTAATACTTCATTACTTTTATCTTTGCTATGGAAAAGTCTAGAATGTGTCCTCTTTCACATCATTATAAGGCTATTATAGGCTACTTGATCTTTATTAGTATTATGATGTCTCAAGTTCATCATTCCAAATATCCAAAATTTAATAAATAAACATGTTAATGAGCACTAGGCTTATGGGAAATGAGGTGTGTGTGTGTGTGTGTGTGTGTGTGTGTGTGTGTGTGAGTGACATTGGCAAGAGGTGGTTTAACTGGATGAATCTGCAGGAAAATTCATTATAACTGATCTCAAAGCTTTTAGCAGTACTTTCTATTTTATATAAACCATATTTTAATTGCAAATCATAGAATCCCTGAATTTTTTGTGCTAACTCACCTCTTCAAAGGAGCAGAATATATACTTCCCTCTGTTCCCATGTACATTTCAATAAAATAAAAATACATGAAAACTAAGTTAAAGAATCAGAAAGATGGCTTTTCTGCTGGAGCAGACTCTTGCAGGGTCTGCCATAGTGAAGACACCATTTCCTGATATATCCTAGAGAACCCACTGCACTCATGGCAGTTGGCAAGAACCACCTCCCATCTCTGGGAGTCCCAGAGCTGTTGCTGGGGGTCCAGCAGGACTCGCTACCTTGCAACCACCAAAACCCCTGCCCTACAGAATACCACTCCCCTTCCATTCCTTTCACCCCTTCTGCTACAGGTCCTTCCACACTAGTACAGAGAGGCCTGGGAGCACAGGTACGACCACCCCTGCAGCTCAGAGGAACCCTTAGGCAGGAGCCTTCTGGTTTCTGTCTCTGGCTAGACACTATCCTCTGCCACAGTGCACCACATCCACATGGCACAGGGAGATAGTTAACCTCTCAGGACTGTGGAGAGGCCTGAGAGTGCAGAGCTGATCCTGAGCCACAGATACACAAACACCACCAAAGGAGAGTTGCTCTCCCTGGAGTGCCAACATACCTGTGTGCACAGAGAGAATGAGAATCCCAGGGGTACAGATACAAAGGTTTGCAGGACAGTTAAGCCACAGTCAGAGACAACAAGACCAGCTAATACCAGAGATAACCAGATGGCAAAAGACAAATGCAAGAACATTACCAACAGCAACCAAGGCAACATGGCATCATGTGAACCCAGTTCTCCTACCATAGCAAATCTTGAATACTCCAATGCACCGGAAAAGCAAGAGCTGGATTTGAAATCACATCTCATGATGTTGATAGAGGACTTCAAGAAGGACATAAATAACTCCCTTAAAGAAATACAGGCGAACATGGGTCAACAGGTAGAGGCTCTTAAAGAGGAAACACAAAAATCCCTTAAAGCATTACAGGAAAAAAAGTGAAGAACAAGTGAACAGAACCATCCAGGATCTAAAAATGGAAGTAGAAACAATAAAGAAATAACAAAGGGAGAAAACTCTGGAGATAGATAGAAATCCTTGGAAATAAATCAGGAGTCATAGATGCAAACATCAACAACAGAAATCAAGAGATAGAAGAAAGAATCTCAGGAGCTGAAGATATCTCTATAGAAAGCATTGACACAACAGTCAAAGAAAATGCAAAATTCAAAAATCTTGTAACCTAAAACATCCAGGAAATCCACGACACAATAAGAAGGCCAAACCTAAGGATTATAGGTATAGAAGAGACCGAAGATTTACAACTAAAAGGTCCAGTAAATGTTTTCTCTAAAATTTTAGAAGAAAACTTCCCTAACCTAAAGAAAGAGATGCCCATGAATGTACAAGAAGCCTACAGAACTCTAAACAGACTGGAACAGAACAGAAAGTCATCCAGTCACATAATAAACAAAGCACCAAATGCACTAAACAAGAAAGAACATTAAAAGAAGTAAGGGAAAAAGATCAAGTAACATATAAAGGCAGACCTATCAGAATTACACCAGACTTCTCACCAGAAACTAGGAAAGCTAGAAGGTCCTGGGCAGATGTCATACAGACCCTAAGAGAACATAACTGTCAGCAACAGGCTTCTAAACCCAGCAAAACTAATTACCATAGACTGAGAAAACAAAACATTCTATGACAAAACCAAATTTACACAATATCTTTCCACAAACACAGCTCTATAGAGGATAATGGGTGGAAAATACCAACACAAGGAGGGAAACTACACCCCAATAAAAGTAATAAAGTAGTCTTCTTTCAACAAACCCAAAAGAAGATAGCCACACTAACAGAATTCCACCATTAACAATGAAAATAACATGAAGTAACAATCACCTTTCTTTAATATCTCTTAACATCAATAGACTCAATTTCCCAATAAAAAACATAGACTAACACACTGGATAAATAAACAGGACCCTACATTTTGCTGCATATAAGAAACCCACCTCAATGAAAGACAGTCACTACCTCAGAGTCAAAGACTGGAAAACAATTTTCCAAGCAAATGGTTCCCCCCCCCCCCCAAAAAAAGCTGGAGTGGCTATTCTTATATCATATAAAATTGACTTTCAACCAAAAGTTGTCAAAAAATATAAGGAGGAACACTTCATACTGGTCAAAGGAAAAAAAATCTACCAAGATGAACTCTCAATTCTGAACATCTATACTCCAAACACAATGACACCCACATTTATAACAGAAATTTTACTAAAGCTTAAAGCACACATTGCACCCCACACAGTAATAGTGGTAGACTTCAACATCCTACTCTCAATAATGGACAAATCACGGAAACAGAAAATAAACAGAGACACAGTGAAACTAACTGAAGTTATGCACCAAATGGGTCTAACAGACATTTATAGAACATTCCATCCTAAAGCAAAAGAATATACCTTCTTCTCAGCACCTCATGGTACTTTCTCCAAAACTGACCATATAATTAGTCACAAAACAGGTCTCAACAGATGGAATATTGAAATAATTCCATGCACCCTATTAGATTATCATGGTCTAAGGCTGGCCTTAAGTTCAAACAGAAACAATCAACTTGGACGTTGAACAATGCTCTACTCAATGACAATTTGGTCAAGGATGAAATAAAGAAATAAATTAAAGACTTTACAGAATTTAATGAAAATGAAGACCCATCATACCAAAACTTATGGAATGCAATAAAAGCAGTGCTAAGAGGAAAACTCATAGCTTTAAGTGCCTCCAAAATGAAAATGGAGAGAACTTAGACTAGCAGTTTGACAATACCTGAAAGTTCTAGAACAAAAAGAAGCAAATACACCCAAGATGAGTAGACATCAGGAAATAATCAAACTCAGGGCCAAAATCAACCAAATAGAAACAAAAAGAATTATACAAAGAATAAACAAAACCAGGAGCTTGTTCTTTGAGAAAATCAACAAGAGAGATAAGCCCTTATCCAGACTAACCAGAGGGCACAGAGGCACTACCCAAATTAATAAAATCAGAAATGAAAAGGGAGACATAGCAACAGAAACTGTAGAAATTCAAAAAAATCATCTGGTCCTACTACAAGAGCTTATACTTAAAAAAATTGGAAAATCTGGATGAAATGGACAATTTTCTAGACACATACCAGTTGCCAATGTTAAAACAGGATCAGATAAACCATCTAAACAATTTCATAAGTCCTGAGGAAATAGAAGCAGTCATTAACTGTCTCCCAATGAAAAAAAGCCCAGGACAGATGGGTTCAGTTGGGAATTCTATCAGATCTTCAAAGAAGACCTAATACTGATACTCTTCAAACTATTCCATAAAGTAGAAACACAAGAAACACTACCCAATTCATTGTATGAAGCCACAATAATACTCATACCTAAACCAAACAAAAACCAAACAAGGAAAGAGAACTTCAGACCAATTTCCATTATGAACATTTATGCAAATTCAATAAAATTTTGTCCAACTGAATCCAAGAATATATCAAAATAATAATTCACCATGATCAAGTAGGCCTCATCTCAGGGATGTAGGAATGATTCAATATATGGAAATCCATCAATGTAATCTACCACATAAACAAACCAAAAAAAAAAATAAATAAACCCCACATGATCATTTCATTAGATGCTGAAAAGGCACTTGACAAAATTCAGCTTCCTTTCACATTAAAAGACTTGGAAAGATCAGGAATTCAATGCCTATACCTAAACATAGTGAAAGCAATATACAGCAAACCAGTAGCCAACATCCAACTAAATGGAGAGAAACCAGAAGCAATCCCACTAAAATTGGGGACCAGACAAAGACTGCCCAATCTCTCCCTGTCTATTCAATATAGTACTTAAAGTTCTAGACAGAGCAATTACACAGCAAAAGGAGGTCAAAGGCATAAAAATTGGAAAGGAAGAAGTAAAAATATCACTATTTGCAAATGATATGGTCATATACTTAAGTGACCCCAAAAATTTCACCAGAGAACTTCTAAAGCTGATAAAAAACTTCAGCAACATGGTTGGATATAAAATTAACTCAAACAAATCAGTAGTCTTCCTATACTCAAAGGATAACCAAGCTGAGAAAGAAATTAGTGAAATGACACCCTTCACAATAATCACAAATAATATTATATACCTTGGTGTGTGTCTACCCAAGCAAGTAAAAGATCTGTATGACAAGAACCTCAAGCCTCTGAAGAAAGAAATTGAAGATCTCAGAAGATGGAAAGATCTCCCATGCTCATGGATTGGCAGGATTAATATAGTAAAAGGGCCATCTTGATGAAAGCAATCTTCAGGTTCAATGCAATCCCCATCAAAATTCCAAATCAATTCTTCATAGAGCTAGAAAAATCAATCTGCAAATTAATTTAGAATGACAAAAATCCAAGGATAGTGAAAACTATTCTCCAAATAAAAGATCTTCTGGGGAATCACCATCCCTGGCTTCAAGCTCTACTACAGAGCAATAGTGATTGAAACTGTATGGTATTGGTACAGAGACAGGCAGGAAGATCAATGGAATAGAATTGAAGACCCAGAAATGAACCCACAAGCCTATGGTCATTTGATATTTGACAAAAGTGCTAAAAACATCCAGTGGCAAAAAGACAGCATTTTTAACAAATGGTGCTGAATCAACTGGAGGTCAGCAAGCAGAAAAATGCAAATTGACCCATTCTTATCTCCTTGTACAAAGTTCATGTCCAAGTGGATCAAGAATCTTCACATAAAACGATATACACTAAAGCTTATAGAGGAGCTGTTGGGAAGAGCCTTGAACACATGGGCACAGGGGAAATTTTCCTGAACAGAACACCAGTGGCTTATGCTCTAAGAACAAGAATCGACAAATGGGACCTCATAAAACTACAAAGCTTCTGTAAGGCAAAAGATACTGTCAATACAACAAAAGGGCAACCAACAGATTGGGAAAAGATCTTAACAATCCTACATCCGATAGAGGGCTAATATTCAATGTATACAAAGAACTCAAGAAGTTAGACTTCAGAGAGTCAAATAACCCTATTTAAAATGGGATACAGAGCTAAACAGAGAATTCTCAAGTGAGGAAACTATGTGAAATGACTGTGAAGCACCTAAAGAAATGTTCAGCATCCTTAGTAATCAGGTAAATGCAAATCAAAACAACCCTGAGATTCCACCTCACACCAGAATGGCTAAAATGAAAAACTCAGAGGACAGCAGATGCTATCCAGGATGTGGAGAAAGAACACTTCTCCATTGTTGGGGGATTGCAAGCTGGTTAAAATCACTCTGGAAATCAGTTTGGTGGTTCCTCAGAAAATTAGACATAGTACTACCTGAGGACCCAGCTATACCACTCCTGGGTATATACCCAGAAGATGTTCCTACATGTAATAAGGACATGTACTCCACTATGTTCATAACAGCCATATTTATAATAGCCAGAAGCTGGAAAGAACCCAGATGTCCTTCAACAGAGGAATGGATACAGAAAATGTGGTATATTTACACAATGGAATATTATCCGGCTATAAAAACAAAGAATTCATGAAATTCTTAGGCAAATAGATGGAACTAGAAAGTGTCATCCAAAAAAGACAGGTGACCCAATCACAAAAGAACACACATGGCATGCACCCACTGATAAGTGGATATTAGCCCCAAAACTCAGAATAAACAAGTTACAACTCACAGACCACAGGAAGCTCAAGAAGAAGGAAGACAAAGCGTGGGTGCTTTGGTTTTTCTGGGAAAGGGAACAAAATCCTCACAGGAGCAATTATGGAGACAAAGTGTGGAGCAGAGACTGAAGGAAAGCCCACTCAGAGACTGTTCTACCTGGGGATTCATTCTACAAACAGTCACCAAACCCCAACACTACTCTGCTTGACAAGAAGTGCTTGCTGAAAGGAGCCCTTTATGGTTGTCTTCAGAGGAAACCTATCAGAGCCTTACAGATACAGAGGCAGATGCTAACAGCCAACCATTGGACTGAGCGCAAGGTCCCCAATGGAGGAGTTGGAGGGAGGACTGTAGGAGCTGAAAGGGTTTATAGCCCCATGGGAAGAAAACAATGTTGGCTAACCAGAAGCCCTGCCCCAGGGCTCCTGGGGACTAAGCCATCAACAAAGGGGTACACATGGTTCCAGCTGCAAGTGTGGTGGAGGAATGCCTTATTGGGCATCAGTGGGAGGAGAGGTCCTTGGTCCTATGAAGGCTCCATAGAGGGCTCAGTGTGGGGAAATCCAGGAGGGGTAGGTGGACATGGGTTGGACGGAAGGGCATCTTCTTTGAGGCTGGGGAAGGGAGGAAGGATTGGGGTTTTTCTGGGAGGAGATAAACCAGGAAAGGGTATAATAGTTGAAATGTAAATGAAGAATATATCCAATAAAAAATTAAAAAAAAAGAATCTGAAAGGTGATTATAAAACAATCTCCCTATTTTACATGGAGCATGTGGAAGAGTTCTTATGCCACCATCTTTAAAAACCATGTTGTTGTCCTTTTGTTGGGAATCTTTAGTTTATATTAAGAGATAAATTAAAATAACTATCACTGAGAAACACTTGACTGTATGAGGGAGGAAAAAGGGAAAGGCTTTTCAAACCTGGATTTAAATGTATAAATCAACCAACCAACCAACCAACCAACCAACCAACCAACCAACCAACCAACCAATCAATCAATCAGTCAATGAGATGCCATTTAGTACAGAACTCTTAAAGAGTCTACTGTGAGTGAATATTGAAATCATACAATTTTTATAGTTAATATGGTTGTGTCTCTTGCTATATAATTATTCCATTAGTCTGTTAATTATAGGACATGACACCTGTAAGGACTTCTAGATTCCTGTGTGTGTGTTTGTGTATGTAGTTTGTATATGGTACATACATATATTGTATATGCTTGTGTGTGTCGCTTGTGGTACATATGTATACTCATCTCTCTCTCTCTCTCTCTCTCTGTGTGTGTGTGTGTGTGTGTGTGTGTGTGTGTGTGTGTGTTTGCAAGCACCTGTGTGTACACAGATGCCAGAGGAAGATGGTTGATGTCTTCTTTATCACAGCCTACTTTATTCCCTTGAGGCAGGGTCTCTCTGGACTTGGAGACAGGCTGGCAAACAGCAATCCATAACCATCTGTCTGTCTACACAGTGTTCTACACTTAACCATCTCCACAACCCACTGAGTTCTCCCTTTTAAAGGCAACAAGGAACATTTGAAGCTATTTAGATTCAATAAATTCTGTTTCCTAAATCAAGCACACACTAGTAGCATCAAGTTCAAAGGAAGATAAGTAACTAGAAAAATAATGGGAAGCCCTGTCAGGAGGAGGTCAAGAGCAGTGACTTTGGACACAGACAGATTCTAGACTGAAAATTAGTTACACTATTTTCTCACTCTGTGACCTGGGGTTCATTGAGGTTGGCGAATTTCATTCTGTTTCTAAGGTAATATGGGCTAATGTGGCTGTGTGGCTGAATCATATCTGTGTGATTCTCTGTACATTTACGAGTTGGAACAGTGCACTTGATATTTCATTTTATTCCAGCATCATGGATTATAATTGCAGAAACAACCAAGTTTCCCAAAGATAGTGATTTGGCTAATGTAGATTAGCAAATTGTGACATTTACTGATTCAGTTGTTGATTCTCTGGTGAGATCACTACAGTGCCCATGATAGACAGATGCAAGACTTAACTGACATCTTTCTCCCATTCCAATGATGTTTCATGACATTTGCAGTGAAAAATTCTCTGAGGCCAGGGAGGGAAAGGAAAAGGATAAATTTAGAAATTTAGAATGTTTTTGAATTTCATTAGAGATAAGAAGCAAAGAATGATCTCATTCATGTTCTGGTAACATGAGAATGAATGGTGGTTTTTTCTTTCTTTCTTTCTTTCTTTCTTTCTTTCTTTCTTTCTTTCTTTCTTTGAGAAAGTAGAATTCACACAGAAATCTCTGAGATCATGAGACATAAAGCCAAGGAAAATGCTAAGAAGACATTTTTGGTCAAAAGTGTTTAGGAAGTTTTGAATACATATATTCCCTATCCAGGCTGAAGTGGTGGTCATTTACAGAGTGGGCTTGTGAACTCAATTAGATATGTCAAGAGGCAGATAGGATGAATGGTGATTAATTTCATTAATGTTGTAAGATTCAGACTAAACTTAGTACACAGACTTCTGGTCCATTCTGTGATTTATAATGATTCACCTTGAACGTGGGCAGCATCATCCAATGAACTGGGGTCTTGGACTGAATTGAAAAGAAGAACTGAGTGGGACAGGAGGGCTCATTGCTCTGCTCTGAATAAAGAAGCGATATGATTCACAGCCTTACATTGATGACACTATGCCTTCTATGACATGCGGGTCTCTGTGCTTCCAAAACTCTGAAGCTGAAACCATTCTCAAATTCCTCTTGTAAGGTGTTTTGTCATAGCTGTAAAGAAAGTAAGTCATGTAAGGTATGTCCTGCCTTGGATACGATGTCCCCACCGGACATCCTGTGTTGACTTTCCACTTTGATGGCGGCTCTACACCAGGAGAATGCAACTTTCAGCAATGGACCATTCCATGTCTTTGAAGGGAATGTTTTCTTTCTGTCTATCTCTCCTTCCTCCTTTCATTTCCTCTCCTGTCTGCCATTACTAAGTTGCTTTGTATCACTCTGTGTGTGTATTTACTGCTGTGTGGACTGTTTCAGCTGAAGCCTAAAGCAATGGAGACTATGGACTGAGGTATGGGAGGCCGCTAGTCTAAACTATCCCTAATTTCTTTAAGCTGTTTTCCTCTGACATTTGGTAAGGGCAGAGAATTGTTTTACTGTGAAGTTATACATTTAACAGGATATAGAATCACCCAGAAGATAAAGCTCCAAGCCTCTCTTGTGAAGGGATTTCTAGAAGTGGGTTGTTAAGATGGAAAGAGCCACCTTAAATTCTGCTAACATCCTTTGATGGGCTAGAAACCCAGACTGAGTAAAAGAGAAAGGGAGGGGCTGAACACCAGAAGTTATTGAATTATTTTCCTTACTGGATGCCTCCTGCTCCTGCTACCAGGTTGTCTGTGCCATGATGGACTGTTCCTGAAACTCTGAACTCAAATAAAACGAGCTTGCCTGCTGTCCTCCATGGCTCCATTGCTCTTTTCCTGCTTTGCTCCTCCCTTCCTCCTTCATTTCTGCTTTCCTTCTTCCTTGCTTCCTCCCTCCCTTCCTCCTTCCCTTCTTTTTTTTTCTTTTTAAAATTTCTTTGTAACCTATTTTGTCAGCGCAATGAGAGTATCCACAGGGAAAGAACACATTTATGAAAGTACTGCAAGAACCATTTCCAAGGCTAACAAACTAAACACAAATCATCACAGCATCATGCATGATGGAGGTTGTTGTTAATCTTGGCAGTAAAGAATCTTTATTTTCATTTATCCATTCTCCAGTCCTGTGCTAATGTAGGTCGCAGACATTTTTGGACCCTGCACAACCAATTGACAAATGAGTAAGAAGTGATCAAGTTTTGTCATTTTCTGCAAATCACGTCGATGCTTTGGGATATACCTTTTAAGATACTGCTTTTAAGTTCTAAATCTATTGATTATTTTGTTCTTTCTCCCTTTACATGCCATGGGTATACTTCTTAAGGTCCTATGCCCATTACAACCTCATGTCCCTTGTTTCTGTCATGGTCTTAGTAAATGGGCAGAGAGCTGGAATTTCTCTGCAGTCTTTTCTGTAATCTTTTTCTCCTTGATCCTGTTTATCTAGAAAAGTGATCAGCACAGACTGGTTGCTCGGTTGCAGACTTTTATATTTGGAAAATCTGCTTGAGTCAACTTTGTGGGTAATGGAGTGGGAAGGAGTTCCTTTGGTGGTTTTAATCTGTGGGTTTGGATGTACAGCTGTATTACTAGGATTATCCAATCAAGCACGCTTGCACATACCTCCCACTTGAATACCAATGATTGCTGAGATGAACCATGAACAGCTATACTAGCTAAGAGTTTCTGGAAACTCTTGCAAAAATTGACACATTGAATCCCAATAGGAGTTCCACGTTTCTCTGCTTCCCTTGATCCTTCCATATGCAATTGCATACAGGGTAACAAAGTTTTCTTGTGAGGAGTTGGCCACGTCTGGCCAAAGAAAAAATTTTTCTGATATTAGTTTTTCTAAAGAGTTGGTATGGTTAGATGCACTCTTAAAAGTAACATTTAAAGCTAAAGGGGGAGTGGAGGTAACACTGACTCTTTTGCCTGCTCTTGGGACCCTTTTTCTTCTACTGTGTTGCCTTGCCCAGACTTGATATGAGGGTTTGTACCTAGTCTCATTGCATCTTGCTATGATGTGTTTGGTATGCATCCCAGGGAGGCCTGCATTTTTCTGAAGGGAAATGGAGAAGTGATATGAAAGAAAAGGGGTAGTTGGGGGCTGGGAGGGGAAGAGAAAGGAAAGGTTGTGGTAAGGATGTATTGTATGAGAGAAGAAAGAAAAAAAGAAACATTTAACAAATACATATTGGTATATTCATTTTATATTGCAAGATTGCTAGAGTTTGATCATAAATGTCCTCCTAGAGACTACTTATTAGAGGTTATTCCAGAGGGAAGTGCTATTAAGAAAAGGTAAAACAATTAAAAACTGGAGTGTACCGGTAGGTCTTTAGATCAATAACTCTGCATTCTGTAAGGGGATGGTATAACCACAGACCTGTCTTACCCCTGTCTTAGTTGGGGTTTTACTGCTCTGAACAGATGCCATGACCAAGGCAACTCTTCTAAGGCCAACATTTATTTGGGGCTGGCTAATAGGTTCAGAGGTTCAGTCCATTATCATCGAGGCAGGAGTATAGCAACATCCAGCCGGGCATGGTTTAGGAGGAGCTGAGAGTTCTACATCTTCCTCTGAAGGCTGTTAGTAGAATACTGACTTCCAAGCAGCTAGGATGAGGGTCTTAAAGCCCACACCCGATAACATACCTACTCCAACAAGGCCACACCTACTCCAGCAGGGCCACACCTTCTAATAGTGCCACTCCCCGGGCCAAGCATATACAAGCCATAACAACCCCTCTCTGTTTTTGCTTCCTGGTTAAAAAGTTTTCTACTGCAGTATTCCATCCTCAGTGCACTCCCTTCCTGCAAACCCAAAATTAATGAGCCCTATTGATTATGGCCTGGAGTGTGCAAAGTTGTGAGCCCAAATAAAAGTTTTCTCTTTATATGTTGATTATCTCAGGAATTTGTTACAGTAATAGAAATCCATTTAACACAATGACCATGGTTAAAATAAGAGAAAATTATTGGGGAGGGGACTTTTTATATTAGAGGTGTTTGGTGCATTGGGTAGAAATGCCCAATTTCTCAGAATACTTCCTTTTGAGGCTGCAAGTTCACTTTGAGAATAGACTTCTTAGCACAAACATTCAAGCCATACCCTGAGGAACTCTGAGATTTACTTGTCTGCAACAATTTATTGCTTACTTAGTTTTGAGCTGGTAATATTTCATGTGTTGAGAAGGAATTGGTTTCCTCTCTCGTTATGACAGAAACTCTCACTCTCTGTAAGATGCAAAAATCTAAGTGTGGAATTTATTTCTCTGCTATTCAATATTTTCTTTAAAATATTCAAAGAGCAGACAGATTGTAGATGTGGAAAGATAAGTTGGTTTTTCATTAGTTTTTCGATCATCTGCTAGTTTTCTTCTCTGTGGTCGTTTCCATCTTGCTTGGCTCAGCACTGTCACAGCCTTCTCCCTGGAACAGAAAGAGGAAGATCTATAACTAGTTATTTTTCCACCACCATGTCAGAACTTGACTGCACACTTCCTGAATTATATAACCGTGTATGCTGGATACTTTATTGACTAACTCTATATGCTTCAAAATACAATTCCATTTCAGTCCTCCTAGGATCAAAGGAAGGAATTAAGTAAGACAATGTTTAAAGTGGCTGCAATACTCCATACCCCTATGAAATGATAAATCCTGAATTTTCTCTCTATAGTGTACCAAAAGCAGGTAAGGAATGAATAGCATGGTGTACCCGTTATAGTCCTGGGCCCAACATAGATTCACATTTATTCACCAACCTTGTTTAATGGACAGAGATCAGGTCTTTGATTTCTTTTCTGCATGCTTTTATTTCCCCAGTACTCAACCCTCTTTATCTAAAAAGGCGATCAGCACAGACGAGTTGCTCCGTTGCAGACTTTTATATTTGGAAAATCTGCTTGAGTCATCCTTGTGGGTGGGTAGTGGAGTGAGAAGGACTGTTCTTTCAATGGTTTTAATCCGTGAATTTGGATGTGCAGCACTATTATTAGAACTGTCAGAGGATTAGGAGAAATCAGCCTTTCCCAACGATATTCCAGGGAGTGACAAAGATGGTGAGGTGTGTTCCAGTCACACAGCTGGTAGGCATGAGGTGGTGCTCTGTCTCCCAGGACTTTGATGTCAACACTTGCTGAATCATGCCATGGCCTGAGCATATAAGCTCTTCATTATTCGTTCTCTCTGGGCTTCTATCATATTTTCATCTTACTGCTAGCACAGAACTAGTGGTGTTATATTACTGTTTGTGTGCTCAGCCTCCAGAATGAAATATAGTATGTAATATTTGACTAAAGAAAATTTTTAGTCAAATATTTATATGTGAATATGTGCCTTTACTTATTCCGAGGGGTTATGTGCTTCTTAAGTGATGGGTAGGGTAGGCTTTTGTTGGTTGTTATGTCCCTTAGCACTCTGACAGTGGCAAAAAATCTCTTTTGTAATGGAACTAGAGCCTTCTCAAATGCAATTGAGTGCTGTTTATATATTGTTCATATCATCAACCTTGAGTCATATCTTCCATGTTATTTCTAGGTCATTCCTATTTCTCTTCCTTTTTCCTTTCTCTACTTTCTATTTCTCCCCCCCCCCATATCATATTAATGATTTTCATGTCATCCCTCTGCAGGACCTCTTCCCTTTGCTTGCTTATCAAAAAGCAATATGTATATCTTGATCTCAACATGATAGATGGATTTAACACTAAAGGATGTAAGATTAACATTATATCAGATATCACTTATTTTGTGCTTGTAGAGTGTTGTTCTGAAGAATGAGTAATGGCCTAAAACCTTGTGCTGAGCCCTAGAGGAACATGATTGACACCTTAATATCTTTCAATACTTAATTCCCGACAAAGGCAATGTTCACAAGAAATGGTGAGCACAGCAGATGTTTTTAGTTAGTGATTCAACATTAATACCAATAAGGAAGGCATAAACGTATTTCAAAATCAGGTTATTGCTTTATCTGTTCTGCATGAATAGCCCCTATGTATTGTTGTAGCTATAGTTTGGCTAGAAAGATTACATCGGATTATACTAGCATCCAACCAAAATTTTACTGTGATGAAACCAGTCTGAATTTTTTAATAAACATCTCTACTTTCACTATATTTTGAATACGTATAGTGGTATGAAGGTTTGTATTTTAAATGTATATAGTGTTATGGAGTTATGGCTCTCAAGTTTGCAGTAGATTTGAAAGGTCAAAAATGGGATAAGTGATCTGGATGGGGAAATGTTTGTCTACAAACATTGTCTGCAAATGTTTGTCTACAGAGCACTTAGAAGACTGAAGTCAGTGAACTCAACATGCATGAGACTATCTTGGGCTATAGAAAGCGAGTTCCAAAGCAGTCCAGGCAATACAGCACGATGATGCCGCGGGAAGATTTCCCTTCATTTACATAAGTGCCACACTTACTTCAGCTTATCTGCTCATTTTGTAGTTCGAAAAAATAGAAATGATTTTTTTATCTCCATTCTTTCTCCTAGGGGCTTAGCTTATCTTCTGGGAGAAGTTATGCTGTGTTTTTTTTTAAAATTAGGTATTGTTTTTAAAATTAGGAATCCACATAGCCATTTGGCTTACTTTACCTGCTTTCTCCCACACATATTTTCTTTAGGCTGCTCCTTTAAATGCAGAAAATGTTCTCCAGGTCTTTCCTGCCCTCTTCTCATTACAAGATGCCAGCTTCTCTTTCTCTTGCCCTAACCAGCTGTATCAGTTGAGGGGCTTTGGGAAATTCTTCATTGTAGGGATCTTCTGGGAAGAAAATGCATATTGGCTGCATAGTAATTGTAAAACTAATGAGTGTCATAATTTTATATAATTGTCCCTGCAATGGCTTACATATCACTTCAGGTCCTAACTGGAACTGGCTTCCCCTTCTTCCTGTCTTTTCTAATCCATCACATTAGACAGCTCTGGAGTCATTTTGTCATTCATGGACTGGATCCCTAGTGGACTCAGTTTTGGATTTTCATAATCGGTAAATACACATCAAGATTGTAACTATTGACAAGACAACCCCTATGCAATTAATGATATTTTAAGGCCATAAATTCCCATACTAATTTTCAATTCTCTTGGAAGTATTTATGTGAATGGAAGTGTGTTTAGATAGAAGTATGGAATAATTCATCTGGAAAGGACCTCAGATATTTAGTCTCAGTTCTCCAACTTATTAATAAAAATTCCAAGTGGAAAATCTATTCACATAAATATGATTATATTCATACTCATACATATATGCATACATAATACACATTATATATATGTGTATATATATATACACATATATATGTAGTGTTTTAGTAGCAGAGGCCATGGTGGTTGTTGATGCTGTACAGTAAAATCATCTGAAAAGTGTTTAAATATGTTTGTTTCTGAACCTCAACACTGAGGATTGATTTAGTTGGCGAATGAGATGCTGGAAATTTAAGTGAAAAGAAAACCTTATTAGATATCCCTGCTATATATGCATATGAAATATGCATATATGATTTGCTTCAGAAATATGATATTGCTTCAGAATTCAGGACTAGAATACAGAAGGAGCCACCTTACCTGGCCCATTCTAATACACATTTGGTGGGTTGAGATGATGCCAAGTTGTATATGTGTAGTGATAGTTGAAAGAAATAATTAATATAGAGGATTGGTCACAAGTCTGTCTCCTTGGTAGAATCACTGGCCTCGGAGGCTAAAATCTTAATAAGGCAGTTAGAATTTCATGTCCAGACTTGCTTTTTGTTAGATTTCAATAACCAGAAAAGTGTTTAAATATTTTTACTCAGAGGTAACATGCTTAACATTTTACACCAACATCTGCTCTCATACTGTACTGGCTGGTTTTAGGTGTCAACTTGGCAAGGCTGGAGTTATCACAGAGAAAGGAGACTCCCTTGAGGAAGTGCATCCATGAGATCCAGCTAATTTTCTCAATTAGTGATCAAGGAGGGGAGAGGGCCCCTTGTGGGTGGTGCCATCCCTGGGCTGGTAGTCTTGGGTTCTATAAGGAAGCAAGCTTAGCAAGCCGGGGGAAGCAAGCAAGTAAGTAGCATCCCTCCATGGCCCCTACATCATCTCCTGCTTCCTGACCTGCTTGAGTTCAGTCCTGACTTCTTTCGTTGATGAACAGCAATGTGGAAATGTAAGCTGAATAAACCCTTTTCTCCTTGCTTCTTAGTCATGATATTTTGTGCAGGTATAGAAACCCTGACTAAGACACATATCTGGCCTTCCTAGCACATAATAGGCACTTTTGATAGATGCTCTTAAAACTGAGCACCCACTATGACTATCCCTAATACCATTTCTGGTTTGATAATTCATATTTCTCATAACAATGTATTCTTTTAAAAAACACAGCCTCAGAATGTTTCTCACTAGCTTCTCTCAGATCCACAGACAGACAAGTCTCCATTATTGTTAATCTGATTAACAACCTCCACAGAAAGTAGGAAATTGATGTGTAGGAGACACCATGGCTTCTGATTTGTTGTTTCTTCTGCAAAATGGCTGCATCCAGCCATATTCATGAAGGAATTTCTGGGCTTTACCTGGAAGTGTGCATTTCTGAGAGTGTGTCTACCCTAAACAGTAAGTAGGTACCAGATTCTACTACTTAGGGCAGTGGGTGTCGTGTATGCCCTGTCTACGGAGACCTTGATGAAGATTAGAGCTCTTCCTATATCATTAATGAGAAGTTCAAATGCTGTGGGTTTCAGTCAGGGAACTTTTAAGGAATTTTAGAGTTAACTTTTTGTTTCTCGAGGAAAAACAGGATTAATTTATCAATCCCACATTCTAATTCATACGTGGAAAATGAGAAGCTAATGTTGCAACATCGTGAATTCCAAAAGTGAAACAGACTCAGGAGAAAAATTACAAGTGAGCAAAAATGTTTCAATTAATGCCAATGGAAATGATTAGAGAACAGGTTCCTTTGGGAGTTACAGAAAGATGCTGGATATTAATACAATGTTGTCATATTAGTATTCCCTGGAGCGCCAAAATGTTTGTCTCATTCAGTCGGAGGTGGAGCTCTACTTATTTGCTTTAACACATATTTGTCAGCTTAATAATAACCTTCAGTCACATGTTGGTGAACTAAGAATAAATATCGCTTTTTTTCAGCCCTCCATAGGTAATGAATTCACTTTTTACCCTAGTGAAGAATCAGGAAGGGAATATGCAAAACCATTTTCTTCTGAAAGAATCCATACAGTAGAAGCTGAGAACAGCTGGGGCTCCTCTCATGTATGCTCTGTCAGGATTTCACTGGGTTTAGACTTCACTCTCTTTCCCCATCAGTGTCTTTAAGATATTTAAAATTGCTTTGAAGGCATTCACTTCATGGAAGCAATGCTTCTTGCAAGATGTGACTGGGACATCAGGGTCTCTTGAAAAAATCACAAGAAATGTTGCTTAGTATGAATTAGTTGGGGCTGGCTAGGTTATGGTGCGAAGAGGAATGTCATACCCTTATACAGAAAAGGTTTATTGCTGGCCACCGATGATTGGCTAGGGTCTTTGTTCCTCTGTCATTATTGGTCACACTTGGTGACTCTATTTATATCCAGAATATTACCATTAAGTATAAATGAAGCAAAAGAACTTGTGGAAGCATCCATAGTGTTTAATAAACCTTCTGCTTGGAAATGATTCTCATAATACATATTTGTTGGGCAAAGGAAATTATATGGACATAGCTGAGCTCATTATGATGAGGAAATGCCCCAGACATATGCAACTGGAAGGAGTATGGGAATAAGTCATCTTATAGTCCTTCCACTTCAGGTACTTACAAGAATTTCGTTCATTATAAATTCTAAATATAGCATCAAATGTAATTACTAAAATACATTTATTAATTTTTACTCTGTGCTAATCTAGATGGCCTTGATTTATGAAAATGGATACCATAGTGCCTGAGTTCCAGTGGTTTGACATGCAACCTTTCTACTTCATGATGGCAGGAAAGTAATATGCATTCATTAGAAAGAATGACTTGAATTTTGATCTTTGCATGAGCTAGCAATATATAGTACTACACTCACCCTCTTGGAATGCTACTGTATCTCTTGGTAGATGGTGACAGGAAACCTCATCTCCCCAGAGCTGTGCAGTCATAAGGAGGAACCACTGATAAATTGGAATGCACTATGTTGCTAAAATGCTGAACTTATGGCATTTCCAATTTAGAGGTTTATGGGAATGCGTCCATGTTATAAGTTAGTAGGCATGTGCATGACACTTGATTTCTCAGCCAAGAGAGATAGCACTTTTCTGGACTCTGGAAAGTCTCCAGGGTAATAATCCCTCTTAACTTTGGTACAGTCATAGAAAACCAGTTAGATTAGGATTGCTTGCCAGAAAACTCCATCAAAAAATAAACCACAAATGGGACTGGATATTTTATGACAAGCTTAGCAATGGTGTATGGATTATTGCCTGAGAGGGTGGGGGGGGGAGGCATCAATTGTAAGAGAGTAGGGCATTTTATAAACAAACACCCAAGTCAATTGGGTAAAATTTCTATGTATGAAAATATAGCTTATGAGTATGTCTGAGTGTCAGCAAAAGACCAGTCAGATGTATTGAAAACCTGCTACGTTGGCCTTCACTGTTTCTCTTAAAATTGACATTCCCTTTCTCCGTTTATCCCTCCACAGGCAATCATATATCATACATCATTCCCTGCTCTTTCCAGGAAGCGGTAAGCTTTTCAGCAGTCCGCAACCAGTATAATCCTGCTTCTAATTTTAGGGCTTTAAGTCCTGGCTTCAAAGGTCCTCAGGCAGTAGACTGAGGAGATTGAGAGGGTGTAGAGGATTAGCCTGGGGCAGCTGTATGACAAAGCTGTCTATTCATTCCAGATAAGAGCAGGGGAGGCTGCCATGGGGCGATTCGTTTCACATACATCTGTCTTGCAGACCCCTTCGTGAACTCAGAGGGCTGAAAATGACTCCCTGACAGTACACCCCACTTCTGCATTCTACTGGTTCCTTTCATTTCTGTGCTGCAATGTGAAAGGCAGGGGGTTGTCTCATCTGTGCGTGATTAGCTCAGTGAGGCTGGGTATGGACCGCTCTAAGAAATTTCATCACTGGGATTTTCATCATGGTGCGTCATCATACAGGCACCACCCAGTGACACACCAAGCCATTCCACTCCACCCAGTGGTGGGAGAATAGTTCCCATATCCTTTCACACATTGAGGAAAGGACTCAATTTTTTTTTTACACTGCATACTGGAATGACTCACAGACGATGTTTTTATCAGCACCCTTTAACTGAGGCACCCTGTTTTTTTGTATTTGGAGTCCAAATGCAAGTCACTGTGCTTTTGACTGAAATGCTAGCCCCCCCCCCCCGCCTTGCGTGTTCGATCACCTGTATTGTGGTTTACGCTAATACTCCCCTGGGATTTCTTTCTTGGGATACTTATTTGGTAAGGTGGAAAATGGCCTTAATTATTTCCTCTTTAAAACTCTGTTAGGCACCTGCATTGAGTAATAACAGGTGTTTTGTATTTAATTTACTTAAAGAAACAAATGAACCATTACAATTGCCATTTTTTACACTAAACTTTATTAAAGTGAGAGAGCATGTTTTTGTGATCTCAAGTAGTGAGGGCAAAAAAAAAAAATTCCATTACTCTCTTCTCTTCCCCCTTTCTTTCTTTTCTGTCTGTCTCTGTTTCTCCCTCTCTCCTCTCTCCGATTGCTCATTGCCTATAGATTTTTCTATAGGATGGCCCTGTGAGGTTTCTCCCATCTACACTAGGATGTCAACTCTTGTTGAGATGTTATGGTTTTGTTTAGTCAATCATGTTGTTGAGAACTCATGGGCATTTTCCTGTTATAGATAGTGAATGTTATCCAATAAAGTGGTCAGCTCAAGAAACATATCCATCCAAGGAACACTGCATAGACTCATCAGTGTGTGTGTGTGTGTGTGTGTGTGTGTGTGTGTGTGTGTATTAACAATGGTTAATGAACAAGAATTAGGAAAGGGGGTTGAACATAGGAGAAGTGGGAGAAAGAAATGTTATAATTAGATATATAAGAGACGTTTAATGTCTAAAGTAAATACACACAAACACATGCACTTGCTAAAAGTTCATGAGGCTATCAAAGGCTTACAGAGAGAGGGCATCTTACAGCTAAATGAAAGCTTAAACTTAAACACTCTAATACTACATGTGTTCATCTACCATAGTAGTTACACAGTGTTACAGCAATGTGTTTAATTGTCTTTCCTCTGATTGGATAGAATGCAACTCATGAAAGTACAAGAGTATGTTACTATGTTGTTTTAATTATATCCTTATACACATTAGATGAGCCAAGAGTTCTATAGAACACTATCCTTTAGCAAGACACAAACTCTTCACTGTAATTTTATCTTTGAAGTCCCTTTGTATACTACGTGCATGTTTTTGAGAAATAAATATAAATAAATAAATAAATATTTTAATATTTTTATATTTTCACTTTACCATTATTGCTATAGTTTAGATAATAAAAGTGTAAAGTGCTTCTCAAATAACTAATTTCAGGAGCCAATTCTAGTTGAGTCTACATGAAAGTGAAATGTGTTTTATTTTTATGTTTGATTGGCCCTGCTCAGATAATATATTACCTAAAACTAGACTCACAACAAAATCCACCTGATCAGAAATATTCGTTATCTCAAAAAAGCTACACTTATCTGAGATGAAAATTGATAATAAACTTACAATGAGCTGGGAACTTTACAACATTTTAAATTACTTCTCTCTCAAAGGAGAACCTCCACATATAGAAAATAGATAAGATGATAGAACCTGAGCCTGTCCTCACAGGGGCTGGTTAGCATATGGAAATTATGATCCAGTAGTTACTCTTATATTTTTGGTTGTGAACCTAGTCTTTAACAGCGGAGCCATCTTTCCAGCCCTTGTAATAAGGACACATGCTCCACTGTGTTTATAGCAGGGTTATTTATAATAGCCAGAGGCTGGAAAGAACCAAGACGTCATTCAACAGAGGAATGGATACAGAAAATGTGGAATATTTACACAATGGAATACTTACTACTCAGCTATTAAAAACAATTACCATGAAATTCTTAGGCAAATGGATGGAACTAGAAAATATCATCCTGAGTGAGGTAACCCAATCACAAAAGAACACACATGGAATGCAGTCACTGATGAGTGGATATTAGCCCAGAAGCTCTGAATACCCAGGCTACAATTCCCAGACCACAAGAAGGCTCAAGAAGAAGGAAGACCAAAGTGTGGATGCTTCAGTGCTTCTTAGAAGTGGGAATAAAATGCTCATAGAAGGAAATACGGAGAAAAAGTGTGGAGCAGAGACTGAAGGAAAGACCATCCAGAGACTGCCTCACCTGGGGATCCATCCCATATACAGTCGCCAAACCCGGACACTGTTGCTGATGCTGGGAAGTGCTTGCTGAGGAGCCTGATATGACTGTCTCCTGAGATGCTCTGCCAGAGCCTGACAAATACAGAGGTGGATGCTCGCAGCCAACCATTGGACTGAGCGTGGTGTTCCTGATGGAGGAGTTGGAGAAGGGACTGAAGGAGCTGAGGGGTTTACAGCCCCATGGGGGGAGCAACAGTGTTAACCCCCCAGACTCCCAGGGCTCCTGGGGACTGGACCACCAGCCAAAGAGTTCACATGGAGAGACCCATGGCTCTCGCTGTGTATGTGGCAGAGGATGGCCTTGTCGGACATCGTGTCGGACCTTGGACCTGTGGAGGTTTGATGCCCTGGTATAGGGGAATGTCAGGGCGGGAAGGCGGGAATGGGTGGTTGGGTAGGGGAGCACCCTCACAGAGGAAATGGAGTGTGGATGGGATAAGGGGTTTCCAGAGGGGAGACCTGGAGAGGGGATAACATTTTAAATTTAAATAAAGAAAATATCCAATAAAAAATTCCAGTAGTGTCAATTCTGTTACTAACAGTGGCCTTCACACTATCACACGGCATTGTAACCACAACAGCATCATATTTCAGGCACACCTGTGACGTTCCTCTGAGGTGTACCGCCTATGGTTTCAATCTCCAAAGCTTGAATTTAGAATTGCAATCGTCAGGGTCCTGGACCTTCAGCTTTGGGTCTTGGTAAAAAAAATCGCAGAGCAAAATCCCCACTCACATAAACTTTTCAGTTTTGCAGAATGAAGTTCTGAGTGACAGATGACACTGGGCATGCTTTCGTGACTGGAAAATGATTTCAGTGTGATCACCCCTTCGTAACCAGCGCGATGGTAAGGGAAGTCCTGACATATGGAATAGGGAAGCTGGGCGTTCATCACAATAGACTGCAAAAAGGGCTGCTTTACACTTTGATTTAGCCGATAAGTTCATTACAATATTGTTCAGTTTATTGAGCAGAAGTAAAAAAAAAGAACAAGGACTCTTTCCGTGATTGTAATATATGAGGCATATCATACATGAGGATGACTAAGGCGTTTAGTTATTAATTAATTAGAATTATAACTCAAGAAAAGTAAATTATAAATTTACACGGATTAAAATGATGAGAGAGTCACCAAACTGATACCTCAGAAACGACAAAGAACCCTGGATATGATGGCATATCTTGGCAGGATGAGATGATTTTGGCTCAAGATAGATAAGATGGTGCTACTTTTCTAGGAAAAAGTAACATATGTCAGAAAATAACTAAAAATGAGCTGGTATGAAAGTAAGGTTTGCAGGCTTTTATATCATTGGATAATAGCCTTTAAAAAAATAGAATTCAAATTATGAATTCAGTTACTGAGGAAGGTCCTGAAGCCTTAGACCTGAAGCTCTCTCTCTCTCTCTCTCTCTCTCTCTCTCTCTCTCTCTCTCTCTCTGTGTGTGTGTGTGTATGTTGTGTGTGTATGTGTGTTTGTGTCTGTGTGTGTGTGTGTGTGATGGGAGGAGTGAAGAAGCTTAAGTTGTATTAAGCAAAGTAATTCTATAATTCTATGTCTAGATATTGAGAACACGAAATGAACCATCCCGTACGATGTCAAGATCACCTATCAATATTCTTGTGGCAGGAAAGAAGCCTCTATACTTTACAGGCAACCTTTTGTGATCGAGGAAGAATGAGCCCACGGGAGCGCTGTGTGTTGTAAAGTCTGGGAAAGGGAGAGAACACAACGGCCAGTGCCCACTGTGAACAGAGTGTCAGGCTGTACACGCAGCGTGGTGTGTGTTTAACCTTCATAGGCGATAGTGAGCAAACACGTTTGTTTTACATATCGTGAGCAAATATACAGAGGTGACTTGGGTGTTTGTTCATGACTGCATGATCAGGAAGGGCTGCGCGCGGCTCGGAGCTTCAGCTCTCTATGGCTTTAGTCTATATTATTATTTTTTAAAACCCTTACATATTAGCCATGGCATAGGTTAAGCAGAAAAATCTAAAGAAAAAAAAAAGAATACTCACCATGAAGCTTAGCTTCAATGAAGAATGAGAAGAAACTTACTTTAAAACACATAAGGGGGAAAAAAAATAAAAAGAACCAAAACCTTTCTCTTCCATAGCCCCATGCTCCCTGCGCCTTCTCACGGCGGAGTGGAATTTGTTTCAGAATTGCATACAGTTTGTCCTTGACTCGCTGTCTTTCAGTGTGGAGAGAAACTCCAGCTATCTGGGACATCCTTAGATGAGCTAGTAACTTGGGATGTATGGGGGAAATCCTCCCATTTCCCCAAGGCAGAGTTCCAGAAGCAAGTTGAATTCCCCCCACCCACCTTGGGATATGACCATAGTGTCTACAACTCATAGAATAAGAAGTCAGGTCTGTCATTTGGAAAGTGAATAATGACATCATGTTTTCTGTGTTTCAGGGTCCGGGCCTTTCTAGACACAATAATCGGACCAAGCATGATAAATACTAGCTTTCTTTTCTATAAGAATATGATGAAGTATTTTAATGTGTTATTAAATCTTCAGGAGGAAAAATTCCAGCTGCTAATAGTGTGCAGATTGGGGAGGGGGGTGGTGGGGAGAAACTAAATGACATTTCAGGACTTTTAAGGAACTGTTTTTTTTTTTAAATAATACTGTGTCAAGTTGAAAACTGTCCCCACACATCTCCAGAAAATGCCCTTGTGTTAATTAATCTCTAGGTTCTGTGACTGTTGGCTTTTCAAAGGGAGATCTAGATATGGTTAGGCCACTACATCCGGATGAGCAGATCCTGAGTGGGTTTTCTAGATAGACTTTTGATGTCATCACCAATTTCTTCCTTGTATGTTTTTTAATGTGTATGTGTGCTCGCTCCTATGTGCAAGTGTAGGCACATGTGTCATAGCACATATGTGAATGTCAGATGACAGCCTTGAGTGTTGGCCCTTCCTATCTGTTTTGAGGCAAAACCACATTTTGGTCACTGCTGCATTTGAGAAACTTAGCTGGCCTGGGGCTGTCTGGGGACATTTTCATCTCCGTGTCTTTCATTTAGTGTAGTCAAATCTGAATTGCAGATAGGCATTGCTGCCTCCAGTTTACCTGGGTTCTGGGGAACTGGTCTGCTGTTTCTATGATGGGTGCAAATTTAGAATGTCAGATTAAGACAAAAAAGTACATGACTCATTTTCATCATTGAGTTTGCAGACACATCTATAGATATTCTAATTTTCATAATCAAATGGCAAAACCAATTTCTTTGAAGGATCAGTTTCTGATATATTAGTGTTCAAGGCTGAGTGAAGCTGAAAAATTTGTGCCATTTTGCTTTCTAGATTCCATTGCAAATGAACTTTTAGAAATACTTAGTTTTCTTTTTTTATGTTTCTCTGGGAGTTGGCCCAAGAATGGTTAAAGAGTTCACTTCACTAGTAAAAAACATCGATTGTGACCCAGAGCCATGTTAGAAATTCAAGACCGAGGCACTAACTGTCAGTTCTCAATTGCCTTATGGGTCATTCAGTCAAATGTACTTTCTACAGGTTTCGCAGCCTCTGTTTTTAATTCTCGGTTCCATTCATGCTACAGAGGAGACTCTCACTGACTTCTCTAGTGGGCATTTGGCTTGTGTGACTTGAGAGTCATGAATTCGTTGGGATGAAAGGAGACATGGGCTAAAAACAATGCAAATATTTTGCTGATGCTTGAAACAATCTTAGAACCAAAAAGTTTCTATTAAGGTTTCCCTTGGGAGTAGAGATTGAGAAAGACAAAAATAGCTATTCTTGGAAATTCAGCTACTGGGCAAGTACCACAGGGCAAGGGGCTGAGAAAAACTTAAGGTCCTCTCCTCTTTTATCTAAAAGTAGAGCTCATTTTGACTGGAGCTGTCAGGTTAGGCTTTAGAATTCTTGGTGTGAGGGAGGGAAGAGAAAGAGAGAGACAGAGAAAAAGAGAACAGAGAAGGGAGAGGGGAGGGGAGAGGGGAGAGTGGAGAGTGGAGAGGGGAGGGGAAGAATGGAGAGGGGAGAGGAGAAGGAGAGAGGGGGGAGGAGGAGGAGAGAAAGAAGGAGGAGGAAGAGAGACAAAGAGAGAGACGAGGAAGAGAGGGAGAAAGGGAGAGGGAGAGGGAGAAAGGGAGAGGGAGAAAGGGAGAGGGAGAGGGAGAGGGAGAGGGAGAGGGAGAGGGAGAGGGAGAGGGAGAGGGAGAGGGAGAGGGAGAGGGAGAGGGAGAGGGAGAGGGAGAGGGAGAGGGAGAGGGAGAGGGAGAGGGAGAGGGAGAGGGAGAGGGAGAGGGAGAGGGAGAGGGAGAGGGAGAGGGAGAGGGAGAGGGAGAGGGAGAGAGAATGACAGGCAGGCACTGGGAAAAGAGAAAGAAAACTCTAATGGCTCATGGAATTTAGTCCCAGAATAGCTGCCCAGTTTAGCTCTCTCTTCTGAACACTACTTATTTCCTGGAAGCCCTCTCTCCAGTTGATGCCTGGTTATTCTTGTGTATTTTTTTCCTGGTAGAAATTATAGATGTTATTAAAGGATAGGGTCTGCCATGACGTTTTTAATTGCAACAGACTACAGTGGTTTAGGATTTAAAACATTGTTTCAGTTTCTTTAAGAGTGTTGATAAAAATTCAAGTGCTGTAATTACCTGGTCACGCTGAGAACATTACAGAATCACCCTGCAATTGTACGTAATTGCTTTGACACCTTTCCTTCAGAACTTGGTTAGGTTCGATGATGACTACTTTTCATTATCTTCGTCCTACCTCAGTATGATGATATAGTGAAAGTTTTATCCTCTGATTAGGGAAAACTTCAGTTTTCTAAGATGCTATATTTGCTGCTCAGTGAGTCACACACACACACACAAAACCCCTCAAACTCATAAATCCTGTTCAAAAATGAAGATCAAGGGGAAAATCATGGTCACAAACTGTGCCATCTCTGAAAACCTAAAATGGGACAAAAAAGATGGGGCATCTTTGTTCAGGACTCGTTTGAGCCTGGGCTGTTCTTACCAGGCTGGCAGATGGGTAGAAAATACACTTTGATTTTTCCTAGGCAGAAGAGAAGCTACAGACATTGGATCAGGTGCTATTGAAAATCTCCTTCGGCTTAGGAGACTGCTCGGCAGGGAATGATTGGTGACGTAAGCATGAGGTCCTATATTTAAATCCCCAACCGCATATAAAAACCTAGGTATCATCACACATAGCTGTGCCTGTAACCAAAGGGAGATATTCTGGGCTGGTTGGCTGCCAGTTTAGCTCAGGGTTCAGTGTGATACTCTCTCTTGGGGGGATAAAATGGAGAAAGATAGAGCAAGAGACTGGATATCCTCCAGATTTTGTTCTAGGAACAAATATCATACACACTACACACACACACACACACACACACACACACACACACACACACATACCCACATAAAAAAAGTAAATTTAAAGAAAGAATGAAAGTAAAACCATATCATATTTGAAAGCAAGAGAATATTCAGAATGTTCTTTTATGTAAATATATTATTCACAATATCCACACACACATATATAATCACACATAGACACAGACACACAAACATACACATGTGCACACAAACACAGAGACACACACAGAGATCCACACGAATATGCACACAGATACAAACACAAATATGCACGTGTACAAACACGCATGCACACACGTACACACACATGCACATACATTCACACACATCTCATGCAGCCCAGGGTAACCTTGACCTAACGATATAGCTCACTATGTAGTTGAGTCCTTGAACTTCTGATTCAAGAACTTCTGATCCCTTTTGATTGCTAGGATTGATGGCACGCTCCTCCATGCCCGGTGTTTAAAAAGATCCTGTGCCTGTGTGTCTTAAGGTAGTAACCTAAGTAGGAAGTGAGAAGTAGGAAGTGAGACAGGAGTATTTGAGTAGATTTCAAATGGTAAAGATGGAATTAGACAGTAATGGCAAAATAGGCAGAATTAAATAAATTCCATAATGTGCCTACCCACCAGTGTGCAGTAGATAGGCATTGTTAAAATGTTCATTTTCCTTGAACTTTACAATATAGCAAAGTCATGAAGTTATCGAAACCATTTGGGAGTGAAAATGGGAAGTGCCACAAGGTGGAATGACTATGTTGGTAGTTTTCTTGTTTTCAAGTAGACATACTTTCATTGTGGTCAAAAAAAAAAAAAAAATGAAAGAAGAAATGTGTGTTGATTGCACCAGAATCACAAGTCGCAGTATGGTTTTGTTGGAAAGTTAAAAAGTACAAAGCAGAACTCATGACTTCAAGCCACTTGGCCTCTCCCCTCTAAAGTCCCCCAAAATACAAATGACACATGCTACTCAGAGGAGAGGAAAGGGTTTTCAGCCATCCATGTGGGAGAAACTTTTGAAAATGAGTGTGCCCCTTAGTTGAGAACCTCCATGTAGGGGAATACTCAGAGGTTGTTGGCAGGAAGCCTTCAGAATAGGGAATGCTTTGTGGGAATTAGTCCTCAGCCAACAGGAAGGATCTGTGGAAACACCCTCTCAGGTTTATCTCAGACAGCCGACACTTGCTGAAACTTTTTTTCTCTCTCTCTTTCTGTAATTCATGAAGGAGGCATATATGTTCCCCAACTATCCTTCATCACTGACTTTGGGTTCTGAAAGTTAGAGGAGAGACAGTGGAGGGAATGTGGCATCTGCTTGGGTTAATTCCGGAGTTGGGTAGTGTGAATGCTGACAGGGAGCTGCCTATAAGGAGAAACATTAGACAAGGTCACACTGTAGCTGGGAATAAGCCTGACCCTGCTGCCACCCAAGTTGCATAGCTCCCGTCTTAATCATTCCTTGACTAAATGGCAGAAAGCAATTACATTAAGTGCTTGGCTTCATCCCTTTGCATCTATACACAGACCCTTGAGGCCTCGCTTATATATTTCATCAAATTATTCATGATTATCTCTCTGCCTTGCGGAAACATATATCTCCTGATAAGATTTGTAAATGGCTCTCCTCCTCGGTTTCCGGTACGCTAAAACAATTCTTCTGTATTTCTGGGATTTTCTCTCTTTAATTTTTTTTTCATTTTGATAAGAGATTCCTCTACTTAAATATAAAACACATTTACAGCACTAAGGTATCCAAGTTAACTTAAAATTATGCGGCATCTTCCCAAACCAGTTACAGCTGAATGTATCTCTAAGCACTGAAAATCTCTAAGCAACATCCGCTACAGGGAGCCACAGAGCTCTTCTGTTACCTGACATCACCCTGAGAGTTGCATATAAATGCACAGTTATGCATAGCATTTAGTTTCCTTAAGTCAATAGGCAAATAATTTAACTAATCGCTGAATGAATATTACTCTTATAGCGCCTACTTCCTATTCTGAACCAATTAGCAATATGATTCAGAGAAACATTATTATATCCAGTCACAAAATGACACTGCAAATAAAATTATCGTCAATATTCTAGATGATTAAAGAGTCTATTTATAAATAAATGCTGTATTTAGTAACCTATCATAGCAAAAAAAAAAAACAACAGCAGTTCAGTTCACTGTAAAGAAATTTATGTTCTTAATATACTTTATGAAAGTTTGAAATTAAAAATAGAAAAGAGACATTAAGATTTAAAAAAAAAACGTATTGTTTTCAGAATGACATGCTAGTTACAATTCACTGTGTGTTGCACAGTAGCAACAGCCACAATACATCTTAAAACTATTGTATTCAAAGAAAAGGAAGTAAGTTTTTTTTTTTTCAATATGAAAACTATTTAAGAAAAGCAAATTTTCCTTTGGAAACAACAGCGTCCTTACGAATGCCACCAGATGCCTCCCATGTACACAGGGATCCCCTTGGAAGTCTTTATCTTATTAATCATGACTTACACCTCCATGCTGCCAAGTTTCACTTCAACGTGTGGAGGGTTTCTTTTAGTCAGTCATAAAAGCAATACTGTCATTAAAGGCTGCAGACCACAACAGCAACAGCAAAGGTTTTTTTCTTTTGATCTTTTTTTGTTTTGTTTTGTTTTGTTTTTTGTTTTTTTGTTTTTTTCGAGACAGGGTTTCTCTGTCCCTGACTGTCCTAACCCAGACTGGCCTTGAACTCAGAAATCCACCTGCCTCTGCCTCCCAAGTGCTGGAATTAAAGGCGTGGGCCACCACTGCCCGGCTTAACAGCAAAGGTTTTGACTTTTGAAATCGAGATTATTCTTATAAAATTGGAAATTTTGATCATTAAAAAAAATAGGCTGACTATGATCTGAGTCTTCTGACTGTGGCTCCAAATTTAATAATGAAAATATCTGTTGATAAAAACCTTTTCATAGATTCTGCTAGTCAGATTCTAACACAGAACTTTCAAAGATTTTCTACTAACCAAAGCTCTACTAACCAGAGTTTCTACTAACCAAAGTTTGGGTTTGGGAGGAAAAAAAATCATTTAAGAGTAAAGCACACAAAGGTTTTACATACTATAGGAAGATTGTTTTATTTATCTTGGAAATAAAACAGGAGTGGAGGTTGAGGAGAACCTGTGAATTCATTCCCTTCCCACACAAGCCCTAGTGATCGCCTTCCAGGAACAAAAAGCCCATGGTCAGCTTTATGGTAAATAGCTTTTGAAAACTATGACCTTTACTCCCAGTTTTTGTTGCTGTCAAGGTCTGCGACTTCATTTTGCGATCTGATTGTGTCCTCCCCCGTGACTGACAGTCCATCCCACGTCAAGATGATTTGCACATTTACACAGTTGATTCCAAGGAATGATTAACAGATGACTCAGTACCAAACCTATCACTACTCCTGGAAAATGTGGCTTATGAATGCATTCTTTATTCAGAGATATTTAGTAGCAGTTTATGGGAAGGAGGTCAGCCTAGTATCTGAGAGGAGATTCATGTCACATTTTGTTTAAAGATTTGTTTCATTATTTCAGAGTCACACTTCAGGGGTCCGGAGTATAATAGCTTTCTCTCGGCCCTTGAAACCATTCCTTCCCCTGTGCTTCGTGGGGAATTGAAATGAGTTGTTCACAGACACCTGGGAGCATTAAGGAAAAGTGACCCAGTTTTTGAGTAATGCCAATATTTCCTCCTTAGTCGTTCTTATCAGGGCAAGTGGAAGCCATTTCTCTGCAAGAAACTCTTCTGGCCGCTCTTTCTGCTAGTTCACACCTTCAAGTCGGCTCAGCCTCTGGTTTCACTGAAATATCTTTATCCAGGGGTGTCTCCTTTCTCTGCCACACCCACTGTGACTGTGGTAGTCGGTCTGTTTTGATTCCATAGAAGTCCGTGTTCCTCTTCACCCCTTACTAGGACCTGTAGTTCATCTGCACTCTTAATTTAAGATTTGCGATAGGAAGCCTGGAGAGGCAGCTCAGAATTGAAGTACCCTTGCTACTCTTGCAGGAGGCCTGGGGTCGGGCCTCACAACAACTAGTAACTCCAAACCTAGGGGATCTGGTGTCCTCTTCTGGTCTCACTGGCACCAAGCACACATGTGGTGCACATATGCACGTGGAGGCTCTGACACATGCACATAACACAAAAATATTAAATCTTAAAAAAAAAAAAACCTTTACATTGAAGATCGTCCCCTTTTATCTTCAACCCAGTCTAGTGCTGAAAAATAGTGTGAATGTAACAATGAGTAATAAAAAAATGAGACCATGAACTTGAACGAGAGCAAGGGAAGGAATTTGGGAGGGTTTGGAAGAAGAAAGGGAGGGAAGAAATCATGTAATTATACCATAATCTAATGATAAATATGCCGTCTTGGGGCTGAAAGATATGGGTCATCCTGTAAAGGGTCTTTTGTGCAAGCTCAAGGCCTGACTTTGGATGGATGATACCCGAGTAAAAGAAGATATATATATATATATAAAACATAAATACACACACACACACACACACACACACACACACACACTACATAGGTAGCTTAAGGTCATTTGAACACAGAGTAGCTAACCTAAGACTGGTTGCTGCATATGCCAGATATGATTGTAATTTTTTTTTACCCATATTAACCCCTTTAAACTCTACAGTATTTTCCAGAAAAAAAATGTGTTACTAACACCTCCATTTACAAGTGGGGAAACCAAGGTAGGATAAGGTTTCATAATCTGTCAAAGGTCTCCTAGGTAGGATATTGTAGACCAGTTCAGTGTGACGAAGAAGCTAGTATGCAGCCTGTACCTAACAGACATACTATGAATCACGTAGGTAATCAAATATTTAACTTCCTTGCAAGTCTCCAAGTCTTGAAAGGAATGTTTTCAAGAAACACTGATTAATACAATCTACTTCATAAACAATATGTTGTGCTAGTCTTTGGAATTTAATTAATCTGAAAGTTTCTATATAAAGGCCATTAAAATTTGTAGTTTCTTTTCATGGAAGGGGGAAAAAAGAGAGACAAATCTACAAAACCATTTTCTCTCTAATTGAGGCTCAAATCAGCAGGCATACATCCTAAAAGTGTTAAGTTATGTTATTTTTGAGAAATGATGTGACATGCCCTAGATTTCCAATGCAGATGCTGCAGACAACCGAGTCAATTTCTGAATCAAAATCGCTATATAGGACATTAACAGGCAGGAGTGGGGGTGGGGCGGCAGTACCCAGCTCTGCGGTGGGGATCCGACCTGGAACACTGCCACCTAGCGGTTCCGGTCAGCCCTCTGCTCCCACACACTCCAGACGCATGCTCCTCAGAATAAATGAGTTCCATTGTGGCTTCTTCCCCCCCTTTTCCTGATATCCTAGTAACGGATCGTTCCTGCAACATTTTTTAAGGCCACCCACCCATGCTTTAAAAACATAATTTACAAAGGAGGACAGGCGGGTAGGATTGTGAAAGAGGAAGATGAACAGCGAAGGATTTGTCAAGAACTCCTAAGCACCCAACAGCCATGTAGATGGTCTGAAGGAAAGAGGAGAAAAGCATGGAAATTAAGAAGAACGGAAATAGGGGAAACAAAAAAAAATTTTGGAAGAGAAGACAGGATGAGAAGGGATTTCTTGTTGTTGTCTTGTTGTAAAATGAGAAATGGAAGTTAAAAATGTGGAATGATGAAGGTAGTAAGCAAAAGACCCATAGGGACAAATACCAGCCAGCACAGGTAAGGGACAACAGAAGACCGCAGCTGAGCGAGCTCAGCTGTCAAAGAGAAGACTCAAAGGGATTTTTTTTTTTTTTTTTTTGATTTTTCGAGACAGGCTTTCTCTGTGTAGCCCTGGCTGTCCTGGAACTCATTCTGTAGACCAGGCTGGCCTTGAACTCAGAAATCTGCTTGCCTCTGCCTCCCAAGTGTTGGGATTACAGGCGTGTGCCACCACGCCCGGCTGGGGATTTTTTTTTTTTTAACAATAAAAGCAAAGTGTTACATTTGCTTCTCTTAAATATAGTTGGGCATTTCCAGTATCCTAGATGAACAAGTCGTTTCTCTTTCTGTCTCCCCTGTGCGATGCTAATGGTCTTGTTGGCTCTCACCTCTTGCTTCATTAAAATACCCGACACCTTTTGCTTTCTTGAGTTGCCGTAGAGTCCACACATGGAACCCAGTGAACTTAGGGCAACCCACCTTGAGAATTTATTTAAGGGTGGGGGGGGTTGGTCTCATAGCATTCTTTGTGATGCTATTGAACAGTTAGCCATATTTGGGGAATTTTGGGAAGAAGATTATCAGCATTCAGTTATCTTTGTAATTCAAGTCAGGGTCACTGATACCTAAACATGACAGCTGTAGCGGTTGTGATAATGTATTTCTCAGTTCATGGTTTAGAAAACACTTAACTCCACGTTATCTTCTGTTCTCTGAACAATCCCGTTGCTCAGCTGAGGCTGGAGGAAGCCGTCTCTTTTCCAGCCAGGGCATTCGAGCTTTCGGTATAGAGGATCTCTCCAATGTTCTTACTCATGAAATGACTTTTTTTTTTTTTATAGGATCACAAAACTGGGAAATGGTGTTTTCTTTGTTTTCCCCCTAAAATTCAATAATGGGGCTTGAAAACGACACGCATGGTGCCGGGAAAGAAGCTTTGTCGTCTCCCACGCGGCGGGGAATGTCTTTGGAGGAGGGTTGCTTACTGCCCTCTAAGTTATTTCAAACATTAAAAGTTTTCTCTTTGGACTGTAGGAGCTGAGAAGGAACTTGCCCTTCTGTGCTCAGATTCGGTTGTTTATTACCCTCTCCAGTGTTATATCTGCGTGTACTTATAACTAAAGAACCTCAGTCATACAAGTATTGGAATGCCTCGTCTGATAAAATAAAAACCGTGAAGGGATAAGGATAAGCCAACTATTGAAAGAAAGTTCATGATACGTTCTTTGAGATTGGACATTGAAAAGAGTCCATTCTTTCAACGGTTGAATCAAAACATGATTTGTTATCAACCTGGTGTCAAGTCGTGATTGCTGAGTGTTGAGACGGCAGGGGGACGCCACCCTGCTCCCACAGAATTTCTAGATTCGGAGTGAATGCAGGAATATCCACTTAGCGTTTTATGCCACAAAGGTTACTTACGACCACCCACGGATGACTCCAGATCAGAATGACCTTTTATCTAGTTCAGATGAAAGTGGCCCTGTGGCAGAACCTTCAGCAAGGGACATTCCATAACGTTTACAATTGAAATCTAGGACACTTACCTTTGGTTTTTTTTTTTTCAAAGGAGTATGGTTTAACTTCTAACAACCTGCTTTTAGTGTGAACCAGAAAAAAAAAATGGCCTACTTGACCAGCTTAACCAAAAATAGATGGAAACAGTTAAGTAAATTTATAGGAACAATTTTGGTCAGTTCAAGTTGCTTTTCCCAGACTCTGGCTCTCAGAGCAGCAACCGTCAGTCACGCGTCCCAAGTTTGTAGACGAGAAAACTGCTGTAAAAGAGAAGGGGGGGGGAGGAGGGGGAGAAGTGATGAAGAGATAAATTAGCCGAATTTTTCTGTAATCCAGGCAAGAAGGTCAGGGACTCATCTCAGTTGACGTCTCTTGAGCACTGAAAGAGAACTTAGAAGGTAGCAATAACCTATGTAAAATTTACACTGATTGGGAAGGATTGAGAGAAAATTAGGGGAGGGAGGGGGCAAAGGAGGGAGGGAGAGAGGGAGGGAGAAAGGAAGGGAGGGTGTGAGGGAGAGAGAGAGAGAGAGAGAGAGAGAGAGAGAGAGAGAGAGAGGGAGAGAGAGAGAGAGAGAGAGAAAGAGAGACACAGAGAGAGAGTCAGAGAGAGAGAGAGGGAGAGACAGAGACAGAGAGAATGTGACTACTCTAAATTTGGTTTCATTACCAAGAATATTGTCTACACAAAGAAGAATCCTTTGAGGAGAAAGTAGGGACGACCGTGCTCATAACCCAACAAGATTAAACTGACATCCAAAAGTAAGCGTGATGTTCTGTGGAATCTAGACAGAGATTGGGCTAGCAGAGCCAAGGATCCTGTAAGGACTAGATGGATCTTTGGTAGAGAAAGAGCAAATCAGTTCACCAATAAAAGGAAAGGAGGGGGCAGGGATGGAGGGATGAGGGATGAGGGATGAGGGATGAGGGTGGAGGGATGGAGGGATGGAGGGAAGCCTTCAGTGCAGTAGGAATACTGCATTTGCCATGGAGAGCAGCACAGTGGGAGAGGGAGCTGTTTGAAGCCAATCTCTTGGTAGTTGGAGGTTTCCCCCTAGTGAACTGTGTCAGGAGTCAGGAAATATGAATTATTATCATTATTGTTACAGTAATTATTACTGTGACTTTTCACAGAATATGTCAAGCAGGCTACAGAAACCCAGAGCCTGTGAACATCCAGCTAGCTACTCAATCAACACAAAACATGTGGGGCTAAACATATTAAAACTGGATTCCCTGGCCAATCGGGCTGGGATATAACTTGAAATATCAAACACATGTTAATTAGAGAAGAGATGAATCATCCTCAGAAAGTCTTCCATAATTACCATATCAATCCTCACAATAGCCCCAAGGTATGGATTAGTACTCCTCCCTCAGGTGTTTTATATAAGGAAACAGAAGGTGAAGTAAAAATACTTGTTCAAGGACTAAAATCTGCTCAAGGTCACGACTTTGTTCAAGGTCACAAACTCCTTCAAGCTGGAATTAAAATCCAAATATATTATATTTTCAAAAACTGCACAGTAAGAACAGTAAGTACCAGATGCAGTCATCTCTTGAAGAAATCATTCTCATTGTTAAGATAGGAATAACAGAATGTCCACATCTAGATGTATTCCACATGGGATCTTTTGGATGTGTGCCACTGTCCTGATTCTGCAGTCATTCAGTGATGTCTGGAACGTACTTTGACTTTTCAAGTCTCTTTTCCAGCACCCTATAGATAGGATTGTTTCATATATTATGGTATTTGCATCTCTCTTTGAAACTATAGTTAGGACACCATCTTTATGAATATAGGGGCTGATAATATCACTTGGTATGCATCCACTGGTGGTGGGCTTAAAGAAAACAAGGAATACGTAAAGAACCAACATAGTGTCCCTTTTGAGAACATAAGAAAGGCAAATGGTACGTACCTTTATATGTCTTTGCTTGTCCTACTTTATTTCTCATGACTGGTACTAGTACCAGGAGATAAAATGCTTCACAAAGAAAGATACTTTTCTTGTCCTGTGACCTAGTACTTTATAGGAACTACAAAGATGTACAGACATTGACTAAGTCATCCCATTATATAAGTAATTCTTGTAGTTCTAGGCCCTGTGTACGATGTAGAACAAATGACTTGACCTGATATGGGAAAATCAGAGACTATTTCCCTATTAAAAAAATTCTGCATTGTATTTTGAATATGATTTACTTTCTTGGAATCTCATAATGTTTTTTTTTTTGTTTTTGTTTTTTTTTGGTTTTTAGATGTTAAGACTTTAATTGGTAGAATAAATCTAAATTCCCAGTATGTAGTCTAAAATGAGTTTGTAGAACATGAAATTAAAAAGGAGAGTAGGCAGAAGGCAAGGAGAATTGGAAAGTGTGTGTGTGTGTGTGTGTGTGTGTGTAGAAACAGGAGACATGATGATGAGAAAAGAGACATAATCTTTAGGACACCAAAATGCAGAGAAAAAGGAAAGTGAGAAAATGAACAACAAAACAAAGAATAATCTAAAGGGAAATATTGTCTCAGTTCACTAGCACTTTGTTCAAAGGAAAAGAAGATTTGTTTTAAAAGGGGGCGCAGGAATATTGTTAAAAGAATCTAACACTATGGACATGTGAATTACATAGAAGGAAACCAGTCAATGTTAGCTAAGCCTGTAGATTGAGAGGCCAAATCTTTAAATTCAGACTCCATTCTAGAGAACCTGGCCTACCTTTGAACTGGAGTAAACTAACAGGCTGGTACCTCGCATGAGTTCTGAAGTTACGCCCCAACAAAGCCAGAGCCTAGCTCCAAGTTCTAGGCTAACCCCCAACAAGATCCGTGTCTCCAGTTTATGCCCCCAACATGACCAGAGTCTCCAGCTTATTACCTCAACAGATGTGCACCCCCAGGTTACAAGCCGCCCCCCCCCTAATGACCACCAATGCAGAGGGAAGCAGAAATTATGATATGATTCCTAGCACCAATTACTCTAGTAGTTCTCCAACTAGATGCTTAAATACCAGCCCACTCTGCTTGTAGTTTTCTGTAAAGCCTCACCCCAATAGATATTTCAGGTTCCCCACCACCAAAACTGTTCTGCATCATGGTGGTGAGCTAGGGTGGGGTTGAGTTAACTTGAATTAAAAGGCCCTACTGTGATTGCATCAGATTGGCTGTCTTTGGGGAGAATCACTATTTCCCTGGCATTACAAGATCAGTCTTAGAGTATTTACATTGTACAAGACACACACTAGATTCAGTCACATAACCAGCAACTCTCTCTGTGTCACACACACACACACACACACACACACACACACACACACACAGACACACACACAACTCTGTGTTACACACATACACACATACACAATAAAAAATAAAATAAAAAAGGAACTGAAGGTTCAGATGAGTGAATTCTGAATTCTGCATTCTTGGTTGGTCAAAGGTAACATTATTCCCATTCCTTTAAATCTCAGTGTGGCCCCTTAAACAGTTCTGACAATCTGGTATAGACCCTCTGGGAAGGTCCTCTTACAAAGGAGGGGACATTTCTTATTTCCTACATTTACTGCTGGCTTTGAGTATTGTTGTGGTGCTTAGAAATTCAGCAATCACTTTACGTAGTGGGTAATAATTAAGGAAGAGAACTGCCCTGCAAGGCCTCTGCATCGCTCCTTCCAAGTATCTGGTAAAGTATGACTCTTAAACTTGAATAGCTAACCAAATATATTTACATAAATATACATATATAAAACCCCCAATTATGTAATGCTGGTTTACAATGATAAAGTTTTATCCCAATATTTCTAGCCTCTCCAAAACACCACAAATACATCTGAAGCCATCTGGATATCTGTGTCTCCTTCTCTGTTCTGCTCTTCTCATCCACCAACACTTTCCCTCTCTCCCACCTCCCCTCACTTCTCTTAGCTCCTCCTCCTCCTCTCTCCCCTCCAATCACTGGCCTCTCACCGCCTCAATGTGAATGAATCAGAAATATCTTGCAACAACTTTGGATGCTAGAAACTGGAGACCACATTGTAGTACTACAAGGAACTTGTAGCCTAACATATTTTTCTCCTTTTGCTCCATCCTAAATGAAGAGATTATATTTGGATATGAGAGAAGAAGGCATGAATGAAAAAACTGAGGCTATAAATGGTGAGAAGAGGAGTGGTATCACTTCCTCCATTTTTTTCTGAATGAAGAGATGAGATGATCAATTTTTTGTTTTCCAAGATTCAAACAGTCAAGCCACCAAGGCTTTGTGAAAAGAGAGGTAAAACCAGTCTGCATTTGTAACTTCCAGGTAATCCTGATGTAGGCAGGTAAGAGAAATGAGTACCTTCGTACCCAGAGCTAAGTAAGCATAGTAGAGCACAGGCATAGGTGGGATGAGGAGAGGGCAAGGGTGTGGGTGCTGGCCAACAGTCTCCAGGTATTTAGACAGCCGGGTTTGATTACACCTCTGGAGAACTCAGCATTCCTGGTGGAAACATGGGAGCTGGCCCTCAGCTCTCCCACTGATGAATGAATTGGTAGCAGGAAGCAAGTGACCATGTCTACCACCAATGCAAATTTTTCCTTTGTAAGATGAAGGCCCTATGGAGTCACTAATTCATTCCGAATACACACCGAACGGGATTCAGCATAAAGCACAGACCTAAGAATGTGCAATAACTAAAAGACCCATTCTCTGTCCTCGGGTGAATTGCAGGGGAGTGAGTTCTCGGTGTAATTAAATACAGGTCTTTTCAAATGATGGTGAGCTGCAGCCCTGAGCAAGGAGAATAGGAAACAACAAGGGTGCCTGCAGGAAAAAGCTCTGCAGGAGCTGTGCTTAGAGGAACAAGGGTTGCTGAGTGAATCAGATAATGACGGGAATTTCCAGAGAAGGGCTAACCGAGAAGATGCCTGTCACCGTCAATGTCGTCTCTCACAGCGTTAATATGTTTCTTTGTTTCTGTCTTGTAGGGGCTTGAGCGAATGTAGGGTAGGAGTGTGGGGATGAATACATAAAGACAAGATAGAAGGAGATCATTTTGTGTTCTGCTCTAAACACTGGGAATCAAACCAGTGGCGTGAAAGTGAACGCCATGGAGAAGGACACATGGCACACTAGATGGTGAAAACATCCTTTGTCTGACTCAGGCTGATGGTTCTTTTTGTTGTTGTTGTTGTTTGTTTGTTTGTTTGTTTGTAAGGTCTCAGAGATGGTCCAAAAGTGGCTCGGCAGAATTTCAAGGCCTCCTTTAGTGGTCTCACCCAGAGCAGGGCTGGAGAACTTGCACTTTATAAAGACATCTGCTTACTAGGGGGTAGACCTTAGGCAAGCTTAACTACTTTTAAGCCTCGATCCCTCGATCTGGAAGGCACAGTATGACCACAGTATTTCCTTCCTGGTGTGAGATTAAAATCTCTTAAATATGGACAACCAGGGTGGCCCAAACAAGCACCAGGATGTCGCCTATTTTACCTGCTGTTTACATATAATCACCCACTAACATTAATTATATTTGTGCAGTGGTGAACAGCTTAAGATTCTCCCTCATCTAAGTGATGACTTAGAATCAATTTCCATAATCAGAGCACAAACGTGTGTCCAGTGAGACCCTATTCTGGACACACAATGAGTAAGAGACAATATGCAGCAATTTCATTATTAAAGTATGTCTTAAATCAAACAAGTATTTAGGAAATCTTTGGAGGCAGCTGCTGCTGCCTGACTCGTCCAGGAGCCATTCCAGTATAGCATTCCAAGTGTACAATGACAGACATCATGACAGGAGTTGGACTCGGGATTTGACTCAGCTGGTTTATATACCCCCTTCACCTCCACAAATCTTTCTCCCTCACCATTTAACTGTTATTTTTAAGAGGAGCCAGTAACCAGGACACTGGAGGAGAGTCAAGGTCAGGAAAACTCCCTCTGTTATTAGCCACTAGCAAAAATGGTATTTTTTTTTTTTTAAAAAAACAAGAGCAATTTCTTAAGTTTCCATTAAGGGACTCAAAGGGATTTTCTAAAATGAATCCTGCTTTGAAGCAGTTCTTCTTCTCCAGCGACTTCACATCACTTGGACAAGCCGGTGCTTAGAAATGGTTCTTTTCCTGCTGACGTCACCGCATGGATGCTTCTTCCTAGCGTGACTTAACTGTACCGGTGGTGCCCAGTCCCAGGAGCTGCTTACCCTGAAGTGGCAGTGATTTTTCAAAAACAATCAAGCTATCTACACTCAGTCTCTCTTGATTATACTGCGGGAACAACCTGCGTAGGGAAACAATATCTTGGATCCTGCTCCAGGCTCGCACAGATGGGACATCAGTAGGAGGAGCTGCCAGAGACTTCCCTGCCAACTCGTTAGTGCTGGAGACATTATCCTCTTGTTTTGCCAGTTTAATAGAGGATCAGTCGTAAAAAAAATTCTCTGTAGGCTCAGCAACATAATTATTATCTATGGTCTCTGCATTAACTGTGAGGAAACATCGTGGTCTGAGTCTGCCTCATTTAAAATGCCAAGCTGTGCCCACATTTAGCCCACAACCAACCTGAAAAATTCAATATCCTCCCCTCCCCTCCCCCCCCCAGCACAGCTATGCCTGTCATCATGGCGGATGCCTAAGTCCTGCCGTGTAACAGTCAGCAGTGTGTGGTGGTGGTGTTTGCCTCCGTCCACCTGACCTTTCCCAACATCAGTGCCCTTGCGAGTGAAAATTATTAAGTAGGTAAAAAAAAAAAAAAAAAAAATCTGTGTCACATTTAGTTCTGGTACTCAGTCCAGAAGAGCCAAGCCCCTGCAAATTTGGAAAACAAACTCCTTAACAGATGGGCCACATAAAGTTTACAACATGTGCAGTGTAGGAGGTATCATGGCTCTAGGCAAGAAACAGAAGACTAGAAATTTGGGAGCTCGGAGTTTTCGAATTTGCTCTTGCTTCCTCTGGTTATAGCAGATCACGTAGGCTTATGCCCTTCAGCTCTCTCCCATTACCTGATACCTTAACCTTACAAGCGAGTGAGTAATGAGAAATCAGGAAACTTTGTTTTTCTTAATATGAAGCAGAAGTACGATGCTGCTTGTTATTGCCACGATCGTGCACAACTGGTACCAATCTGCTAATAAAAACGAGGCTGCAGGATTTAGAAGAATCCCGTGTTGTAATTTTCAATTTGAAAAGCAGTTCTCTTTCACGGAGAACAGGTGCCTTTAGTCTATAAATGACGAGTACAGTCACCACAGAAAAGAACATGACCTGTCTTGGAAGAAAAGAATCATTGAAAAATTGTTGGTTTATGAGTCCCAGATAGGCAATGGCAGCATGTATTACAAGTGACCTCTGGAAGCAAAAGGTGTTAGAAATCATTTGAACTAAAATGTCATGATATGAACTTTATTGTGTGACAGGCTAGGGTTCTGAAACATGGATGGTCTTTGGTGTTATTTGGGGTAATTTATTTAAAAACACAAATGTATCAGCCATACTACAGTCCTACTGATTGGAAGCAACTGAAAGCAAACCTAGAAATCGTGTGCTTTGAAAAGAGTCCTAAGCTGATACCAGTAACTAATCACAGTTGGCCTCTGTCATAATTTCTAAAATGATGTGAAGCAATAGCAACAATTTGGTCATACAGGTTATGATTGAAACTCCAAAGTTAAAGACAGAAATACAGGAGTTATCTTTTAAGAAGACACGAGTGTTTGCCTAAGAGATGGTGGGAGACAGAAAGTGTAAGATCAGGAAGAGAGGGCCATGTTTCAGTCACAAGAAGGGCAGACAGGAAGCAACTGACAGAAAAAGGAATTCTGAAGATGAGGCAAGAGAGAAATTCAGAAGTTCGAGGGAGCAAATAATGGCAAAGACAGTGTGGGTGCTTCCCTGCTGAGCTGGAATCGTGATTTGTTTCTAGTTGGACACTGCCTCCATTCAGAGAACATGTGATAGTCTGAGTGAGAATATCCTCCATAGGATTTGCATTTATTTGCATGCTTGTTTCCTAGTGGGTAGAACTGCTTGGAAAGGATTGGGAGGTGTGGCCTTCTTGGAGGAGGCATGTCATTGGGTTGGGCTTTGAGGTTTCAAAACCCACTGGTAGGGTGGTATTCCCAGTTAGTTCTCTGGCTCTTTCTCTGATTCATGCTTATGGGTCAGATGAAAGTTCTCAGCTATTGCTCCAGTGCCATGCCTCATCTGTCTGGTCATCATGGACTCACCCTCTGAAACTGTAAGCACCAATAAACTCTGTCTTCTACAAGCTGGCTTGGCCATGATGACTAAGACAGTGTATTTTTGGAAATTCAGCAGTATACATAATGCTGGCCTGTCTGCAGCACCCAGGCAAACACTTGGAGGATGCAGGATTAAATACATCCAGCACTGTCTCTCTAAGTTGGCTTGGGCATACCTCTTAAAAACACTTTCTCCTACTGGACTGATGGCTAACATTTTTGAAGTATATTAACCTTATGTTGCTCTAGAAAGCACCAACGTCATACCCATGCAGAGTCTTCCTACAGGTTTCTTATTCCCATAAAATTCTGTCTTCCAACTATCTCCGTTCAATTTGTGCTTTTGACTTAGGCCAGCAGTTCTCTGCCTGTGGATTTCGACCCCTTAGGAGAGTCAAATAACATGGCAGGGGTCGAATATCAGATATCCTACATATCAGATATTTACATTATAATTTATAACAGTATCAAAATTACAGTGATCAATTAGCAATGAAGACAGTTTTATAATTGGGGGACATCACAACATGATTATTAAAGCATCACAGCATCAGGAAGGTTGAGAACAACTGACTTAGACTTTCTGACCCTTCCCTAGGATTTCTCTGATTTTCTTTCAAGGTTTTGCTTTGTAGTCCATACTGGCCTGGGATTCACTATGTAGCCACTATGTAGTTCACAATTTACATTGCATTGTCTCAGGGACTCACCACCACTGTTTGGTAAGGACCATATAGTCTAAAGTAGACCTCTTTATTATAGTTATGCAGCACTTCGTGTTACTATTAACCATAATTTAATGACACCCCCATGGATTTGGTTGCTTTTTAAAAACCTACAATGAAGATTGAGCTTTTCAAAAGCAGTCAGTTTTAGTTATTTTTGTGTATGTGCTATCCACCAGTTTCAGTATAACCCTGAAAGTTCAGTAAATAATTGCTTATGTAGTAAGCAGGCAAGAGCATCATAGGTGTTCAGAGACCCAAGGAATCTTTTAGTATGCCGTTTATGCCAAACAACTTGTACTGTTTAATGCTATTGTTTTCAGTACTTTGGGAGATACAAAGATGAGTCATAGGGATGTAAAAAATTATTTAAGAGAAAATGCATAATTGGAGGAATCAACTGAGTTGTGGTGAAGATATAAAAACCAAAAGAGTGAGTAAATTTGGTACTTAAAATCAAGAAAGACTATGTGGTGTTTCTTACACTGGACCTGGGGCTATATAGAATTTAAATTATAGTAAACAGCAGAGTTTCTGACTTACAAACACAGTCTTCTTCCCTTAGTTAGGTGCAACCATGCTGTTGGGTCAGGAAGGTATTTAGAGACAGGGAGGAAGATTGAAAGAAGAAATATCTGCTTCAGCGCTGATCATAGTTGACTAGAATTCAGCTGGCCTCCTGATCCAAGTAAGTTGAGTCAAGCTGTTCCTTCCCTGGAGTTTGTAGTGGCAATTTAAAAAAATCCAGGCAGCTGAAGGTAGATGGTGGAACAAGTTAATATGAACATGTTGGAGAGTGGAAGGCGGGGATGGGGGAAAGTTCTGTTTTCGGTGCCATGTGGGACCTACTTTATCACCTTTAATTAAGCTAGAGTTAATGTGTGTCTATTATTCCAGCTCTAGAGAGCCCTAATGAAGACAAATGAAAAGGCAGAGAAGAAGTTACAAACAGAACAGAGTGATGAGCACTCTGTAGATGGGAGCACTAGATATGTAAGGACTCAACCGACATGGTTTCCTACACTATGATCCCATTTTTGATACTGTGAAGATGAGAAGGATTTTAATAGGAACCTTATGAGGGAGAAGAACAATTGTGGAAAAAAATCAAATTGAAATACAATGCTCTGTGCGAGTTACATTTAAAGGAAGTATCAGAAAAGGGTGTGAGAAATGGTGGGATTGAAGTCACACCTGACAATTGGCTGGTGGTTTTTGCTTTTTCCAGTCACTACATCATGTAGTATGTTATAAGTGTTATTTTATTCTAGCCTTCAGCTGCTCAAGGACAGAAAATGTGAAAACTGGATCCATCAGACTCAAGATAAATGATGATCACTGAGTAAAGGTACTTGCCATTAGGTCTGATAACCCAAGTGTGATTCCTTGGGTCCTAGGCAGTGGGAGGGGAGAGCAGGTAACATAAATTTATGTCTGACCTTGAAATGCACCCTAATGTTTTGTGTTATGTGTATGCACACAGACATACACACACACATATGTGCACACTTATAACAAATTGAAAAATGTAATGACTAGCACTCTGAAACGTTTCCCAACAATTCCTCATTTCTCTATTTTTCACATATCCCGACATCTTTCATTTCTTGATTGTTTTCCTTAACTTTATGCTTATTTTATGAGCTCTAACATCCAGCAGACCAACTCCTGGATGCAGTTGTTGACTATGTCACATGAGGAAAAGAATAGCAGGAGATGTGGAGATAAGCTATTCATAAAACTGTCTGTAATGATGGTAGGAGCAACGTTCTGAAGAATTATTTAACTTCTCTTGGGATCAGGGTAAGATGGCGAGCAAGGCCATATAGAGAAAGATTAATGTTGAAAGGGAGGTAGGCAGCTGCCTGTGATTGATTTACTGTCTTTTGAGTCCAAATTGTGCTCACCATCTCTTGCCCACAACAGAGATGGGACTGTTAAGAATGTCCCTTTTCCCCGCTTGATCTGTGCTGCTGTTTGTTCATAGTAGGTGCGTGAGAAACACTGTGAGAGGGGGGATATTTGATTCCCAGTGCTGGGATGCTTGTTGAACTCACATACTCTCATGAGTTTTCTAGATTTGATTCCTGCAGCAAGGCACAACAAGCAGCAGCTAGAATCAACAGCTGTCCCCAGCAATCCCTTAACACCATAGCCAGCTGCTCCTGGTCGAATGCCTCCCCATGAACAAATACCAGATAATGACTCTCCAGTCAGTTTCCGCAGGTCAGCATAACACCATCTTCTGACTTCTGCATCATCACTGAGCTGTGGACACCTTTGTTTTGACACTACCTAAATGGCAGCCTTGCGGAGAGGGGAGTCTTCTTCATATGTGGTACTCAGCTCAGGAGGTGATGGCTTATTATTATTTTTTTGCATTCTTATATCCTTATGCATTCACTTTACTGCTTTTCTGGCAGTCGTTGAATCATTGAGTACCCTGTTATAGTTAGCAAGTTTTCTTTTCTATGAGACTTTTCGTATTACAAGACCAAAACAGAGGAGCAGGAGAAAGTGTAGAATGACCAAACAGTACAGACAGTCTTTCCTGGAAAAATGCAGTTGATAGAATATTGCAGACAATATGCGATATTGGGTAGGTAGTTGGGACTGGAGAATAAAAAAACGAATGTATATTCTACTGTGAAGCTTTCAAGTTGGGAATGGTAGGCCTGCCTTTGTCTTTTATTGAGCATCTGTCTTTAGAACAGTAGGAAAGGTTAATTTCAATAGAGGATAAAGATTTGAGCCAGAATGATGCTTGGGTGTGGAGAGAGGATGGCACTGTGTCCTGGGAACATACTAGAGAGACAGAAATCACAATACTGAAGTGATACAGAATGGGAAATATTCAAAGGACTCAGTGACCTTTCTGGTAAAGACTGACGCGTGCCGTATGTGGTGGTATGGGCTTGTAATTCCAGTGACTTTCAGATTAAATCAGTGGGGGATGGTGAGCTCGCAATTTAGGGGAAGAGTTGATAGCATTGATAGGTTTGGGATAAATGGAAGAAATCCTTGTTTGTTTTGGGTGCATTAGTTTTAAAGAGGCAAAAATAAAAATTAGTGGTTGTTAACTCTTCTTTTGAGTGTACATTACACAAGATTCTCTGTTTAGCTAAACTGAGTAATTATTCATGTAATCCCAACAAATGCAAGCCAGGTTTTCCTCCCAAGGTAAATAAATTCAATGGGCCCATTTTTCTAGTGCACGTTCTGCTTTGAATAGCTTAACGGGAATTTTGGATTTCTTTTTTTCTTGAAACTTCTTCCAGATGATGGAACCTTAAAATACAGAAGATGATGAATATTTTATTTTTTAAAAAAATGTTTATATTTCACTTGGGCAGAATGAAGATGAAAGGCTCAATAACTAAATACATAGGAATAATGTCTCCCTTAGGCTATATAGTCAGATGTTGGCTTTTGTATCCCTTCACTTGAAAAAGTAGTTCTCTCAGGGTAGATTAATTCTGCTGGGTGTCTGCATTTCTAGAAGGCTGTGTTCTGTCTCCTCACACTTTGGTTTGGTAACGATGGGCGCTCCAGTAGCCTTCACGGGATTGAAGACATAGAGAAGATCATTCTGACAGAATGTTGTGGATGCACAGGCTGCATCCCGGAATGCTGTACGCAGCACGAGCTGGAAATGACGTGTCTCCCTTTGCTGCTCAAGACATGGGTGCTGCCTGTTGCCTGTTGCCTGAGGCAGGTAACGGACAAGCAAGCAAGAAGCTGGCCTAGGCTGTTTCTATCAGCCGGTTATATAGAATGCAAGCCAGCAGTGCTCTCCAGAACATACCAGTGTAGGATGGATGGAGCACCTTCAGATCACCATCATCTGAGATGTGGCAGGGATTCATAAGTATGTGATTATGGAGCATTAGTGTGATTTAACGTCAAAAGGTAATCTGTAATCAATCCAGTGAGATAACAGTGCTTTTCTGGTGTCTGTTATTGAACTAACTACTCACTTACATTTCTAATGTTTGTTTACAAGACCCTCCTACACACAAATATATATATATATATATAACAAATAAAATCACCACAAACCTTAAAATCATAATTATCTAAGACAGGAGAGATTCCACCCCCTGTAACCATGTAAGTATAATTTTGAAGTACGTTTCCTTCTTTCTGAAAAATAGAATGTAAGCAAATGACTTACAGTGATTTTGTGTTTTCTGTTTGCTAAGGTGGGGGTGGTGTGCTCACATTTGGTTAGTTCTATATGCTTAATCAATTCTCTCTCTCTCTCTCTCTCTCTCTCTCTCTCTCTCTCTCTCTTCCTCCCTTCTTCTCATATGCCCCCTTGTTCCCACAGGAGAGAGATATTAAGTCCTAAAAACTTAATAAATTTTGACAAAGTAAATGCATTGTAGAATCTCATCCAGGCTTCACATCGCCTGTTCTTCCTGTAGACTTGAATTGCTGTTGGCTACATCTGTCATTGCAAAGAAAGGATTCTTGCATGAAGAATTCCAAGCAGGCCATTTCACATAAGCTAATAGTTCATTGGGAATAAATTTCTGTCTTATTTTGGCCATGTTAATTTCATGATCTATAATCATATAATCATACCAAAGGCACTTTTATTGTTTTTTCAAAGTCTTTAGGTCCTCTGCATACATATTACAGGTTTGAGCTTGGGATTTTTATGGGATTCCTGAGTGTGAATGAGTTGCTTTCTTGTCCTTGTGCCTGCTCTTTGGGGTCTTCTTCTTTTGGTTTGCTTTGTCCAGCCTCAATATGATGACCTTTGATTTATCTTATTGTATTCTATTTTATCGTGTTTAATTGCTAGCTCTTAGAACCCTGTTCTTTTCTAATGAGAGAAAGATCAGGATATATCCTATGAAAAAATATATTTTTTATGAAAGTGAAAAATGCAAAATACTATTTTTATGTTATTTATTTATTCTCCTTCCCCCCCCCCCCGTGTGTGTGTGTGTGTGTGTGTGTGTGTGTGTATACAAGGTGCTCATGTGGCACTCAGAAAACACCTTGCAGGGGTTTTCCAGGCAGCATGGATTTAATTCCACAGAATGATCTAGTTCATGCCCGGCACGAAGTCATGTCCTGAGTGCATGTAATGTCTCACAGTCTTTGTACTACATGCTACTCTACATTCCCTATCTTGACAAAAAGGTTCCAGTTGTGCAAACTTAAATAATTCCCACAACCCTGGAAGTACCAAAGAGTTATAGAACTGGAAGGTACCTGTCCTTTCTGGAGACTGAACTCAGTTTGTCAGGCTTAGAGTAGAGGCAAGCAGTGGTACCCACTTAGCTATCTAGACTCCCTGAAAATTTTTCCTTTAGAGACCATTTATCTATTGAATGGAGGCTTCCCAGCACTGTGTTGCATGCTCTATCCAAATAGACCTCACCCTCATTTAGGGACCAAAGCATCACTTTTGTGGAATGATATCCCAGTGGTACAAAGGGACACCCATGCCCCACTGGTACAAAGGGTCAAAGTCAGGGACTCATGCACGCTCGATGAGTTCTCCATGTTTGAAGTCCATCCCGTGTTTGGAATGGTACGTTGCATAGGAAGCAGCTCATTTGACCTTCTTGACATCCCAGTGACTCTAATTCTTTCTGTGATGGAATGAAATCCATGTTGGCTGTCATGTGTTTTTCCATAACCACGTGCCACTTGTTCGTGCATCTAGTCTTCTTATTCCTCAACTCCATGACATTTCCTTCTCACCAACGGGTTCTATTTCAATATCTTTCCTCTAACTGACCTGCAACTCTGCAACTTAGTAAGCTGCCGCTCTACATCTCTTACCTCCTGGGATAACTGGAGGATGTGAAGGTGAAGAATGAGGACGAGGGTCAGATGATGTGCAGCCTGTACCCAGTTATAAAGTCAAACCACTCGTGTGACTTTGGCTAAATCACTTCACCTTTGTTTTATTCTTGTCATCTGTAATGCAAGGGATTGGACTAGAATCTTTTCCATTCCAATGTCTTTACTCTAAGAGTCTTTGGGCTTCAGGCTAAATTTGTATTGATTCCCATCAAGACAAGGAATACAGGTCTTTAGCAGAGGGTAGAACAAAGGAATCAGAGGGGAAAAAATGTCTCAAACACATTGAGAAGTCGCAGAGGAATCAAATACCATTATTGCCCTTATTCTGGGGAGAGTAGTAGGATTCTCCTGGGTGAGCTACCAAGTCTGAATCGCGGGGCTTATTTTTTCTTTAAAGAGAGGCTAAAGGCAGCCTGTGCTCAAGGGATGACAAGCCTAGTCAAGGAGGGTGTCACAGTCTTAGGCCCTCAGTAATCGTTTGGGGATTACACAGTGCCCTGTCAGGCTTCCACTGCAGAAATTCTTAGGAAAGTGAACTCTGTCGGAGTGTACAGATAAAGTGGGCAGATGTCATCTTGGGCCAAGGCCTCTCACAAACAGAGACCTGCCATGTGGGAAGCAGGGGCAGGAAAAGCTACTATTTCCTTGAACTTCCCATGGGTAAGTTGATTTTGTGTCTCTCAGTCAAGATAATCTGAATTAATATAGTGCACAATACATATTTTCTCTATATTACTTAACTCATAGATTATAAGTCAAGATTACTATGTATGTATAATCCCCCAAGGGATGAGATAAAGTACGTGTGTGGTGTGCTAAATTATAGGCTTGACAGCAAAGAGTTTTCTCATGGATTGTAGTTAGGAATATGAGCCCATGGATAGCACCTTTGCCCTCAAAAGTAACATGTATGTCTTGTTCATAGTAACATGTATGCCACTGTGAGTTCATGTGTACAATTACTATAGGCACTGGTTCACTATAAATGGGCACTACCTCTCTTCCAGAATGATCTCTGAGCTTTGGGGAGAACAGGTATAACATAGCTATCTCATTTAAAAGTGAGCCCGACACACTTTCTTATTCTCGGCACATTGACTACTTGTTGGTCTCTCTGTGTGTGTGTGCATGTTGTTTATGTACATGTCTCTGTGTGTATGTGTTCCTGTCTGCAGATAGATATGCCTGCATGTGTGCACTTGTGCTGAAGCCAGAGGTCGAGGATAGGTGTCTTCGTTGGCTCTTCTCCACTTTAACTTTTGAGACAAGAGCGTTGTCTGAATCTGGAGCTCGTCGATTCAAATAGGTTGGCTGGACTCTGAGCTTCGGGGGCCTCACTAGTCTCTCCTTCCCTCCTCTTCCTTGCTAGCTGAGTGCTACAATGCTAGACTTTTGCCTGAGGGCTGGGGATGTGAACTCAGGTCTCCATGCTTGTATGAGAATGCTTTACCCGCTGATGCATCTCCTCAACACTCTTTGTGTCAGTGAAACGATTCTGCAACTGTGCTGCGCATCTGGATTTCTCTCCCTCGGGTTTGTTCTGAGCTATGAATAAAATACTTGAATCTCTACTTAGTGACTGTCTTCTTCACTGCCTGCAACACTGAAATCATTTAAATTTGGGCATTTCTTTTCTCTAAGGCATGGTGTTGTTCTTCTTCTAGCTTACGGTTAGGTTAAAACATCTGCTGACAGCAGGGGCGGGGGTAGATTATCTGCCTTTCTAAACAGCACAGTAGTTTATGTTTGATTCAGGTTTCTTACATTCGTATCTGCAATTTTTTTTCTACAAATTTTAATGGACATGTAAAATCAGTGCTTCGATGCATGGTTTGTTTTGGTAACAAGTTAAAATATTTGTGTGTGTGTGTGTGTGTGTGTGTGTGTGTGTGTATCTTTCCAAATTTTCATTTATACAGTACAAACACATGGCCTATTATTGAACATGAATAGAAGTGAGATTAATTTGTTCCATAAAATATTAAATCCATCAATGCATCAGGCTTCTGATGACAATGATGATGATGGCAAATTAGATCAACATCCAGGAATATTAATTGTGTGTTGGATATTAGATAATGCACAGGAGGAGATGTGTGCATTTAGGTAAGTGAATTCTAAACCTATCATATTCTTTCTCTCTAATTTGAACCCAATAGGCAGAGTGGCCATATTTAGTTATGAGTCTGTTACTCTATCCATTCTTAATCATTCTCAGTACAGAAGCTTACACTGAGATCACTTCGTGGAACATGGCAGACCTTACAAATAAATGTATTTTCCAGTATCTCCATCATAAAACAAAGGAGCATGTCGTGTTGCATTTGAGGGTTATGATGGAGTTGGAGTTGGAAAGCAGAGGAATGGGACCAAAATAACGATGGTGTACAGAAGACTTACCATGCACACATATGCACACACACACACACACACACACACACACATGTGCGCGCAAACGCACTCATGTGTGTAATGATATAAATGCAACACTTATGTATAAAACTCTCCAAAAGAGGGAAAAAAACCAAATGGACCTTCAAGGAGGGATTCTGTAACAATGGAATAATTCTGGCTACAAGAATACAGTCTCCTATGGTCTTGTGTGATGCTGGTAGCCATGACAGAGGAAAGAGCTTTCCCAGTGACAAGCAAATGCTCCTCCTGAAGTGGCACTTCACTTTTCTCTACTTACTGGATGAAAGTCTAGGCCCTGATCCAAATGTAACGAAGCCATAAAGTACACTGTCCTGGCCAGGAAGTGGCAGAGACTGCGAAGCCGTTGGCAATTAGCGCTGATGAAATAGATGGGATGTTCCTGCTGCTGGCAAGCTGTCTTTCTGTTTGCCCATTTGGGTACTACAAACTTCAAATGATAGACCTGAAATTCATATCTACAGGGAGAGTATTTTTTTTAAAAACAAACAAAACAAAACAAAACAAAACAAAAAGTACAGTCTCTTGTGTTAGCACTGAAGGAGCTCTGTGTTTGCCAAGTCACCAGTAGCCCTGTTAAATCTGAATCGAAATTCATAAATTCTTATATGTGAAGCCAAACAGCAGGGTCTTCTCCCTTAAATGAAGGTGGGGCTAGAGAGCTGGCTCAGTTGCTGCACATGAGGGCCCAAGGGTTGCTAGGTGGGAAAGCAAGCAGTGGGGTGTGTCTATACTCCCAGACAAAAGGTGGGTTTCTGGGGCCTGTTGGCCAGGCAGGCTCTACCACTTGGTGAGCTCCAATCTAATTATAGTTCCCATTAAGAGATTTAAAAAAAAAAAAGCAAAAGAGGAAAGTAAATGATACCTGAGGAACAACACCTAAGGTTGCCTCTGACTGCTACCCATGTGTTCACAGATGCCCTCATCCACACAAACATGCGCATACCACACACAGACACACCCCACACAGATACACAAGCACACGTGTGTGCGCGCACACACACACACAAACACACACAGACATACATACACACACACATACTCACAACACACGCGCGTGCGTGCACACACACACACACACACACACACACTAACCCACCTGACTTTATATCTTTCCAAGAATCCACATGTTAGAAGAAGACTAACGGTATGGTTGTAAGAATAAATGGCCAAGGACCCATAGCAGAAAAGATAGGAAGGTCCAAAAAGCAAGGCTTTATGTGTAAAGGCCTCAGGACCTCATGCATGCTCCACTGGACCATTGGACACTGTTTACAAAATGTACCCCAAATAGAAACACTATTAAGGGGAGCATAAATGTCTATGTCAAAGACCCTTTGAGTTCTAGGCATTATAGAGTGCTGTTCCTGGTCTGTTTCTACCCTTGGGGCATATAGGTACCATTGCACACAGGGCTGGACCACTGGGAGTAAAGGCAGGCAGGGCAGGTGGGTTAGGCAGGATCTCGGTTAGTGTGAGTGTGAAAGAAGCAGCCATCTCTGGAGACAGTTTTCAGTGAAGCAGCTCTCTTTATTGGAGGGGGCAGGGGCTATATAAACCTTGAAGGGAGTTGGGTAGCTGTACATCATCAGCTAGGACAGAAGTGATAGAATGCTTCATTTGCATGAGGAGGAATTCCAGGTGCTTGCTGGACATATCATTGGAAGGAGAGAGGACGTTTAACCTGTACGCCAGCCACCAGGCTTAGTGACTCTCCAAGGGTGGCAGTGCTGGGGGGTCACAAGGCTACATGTGCTGGGACATGCAAGCCCAGAGCCAGGAGGAAGCATTCTTACTCTTGCTGGTCTCAGGATTTTCTGGGTTTGGACATATCTTGCTCTCGCTCAGGTCTGACTCCTCGCTCTCTCTGCCTTTTGGCTCTACAGCAGAGTTGCATTACTTACAAGGTCATGGGAGTGGTTAAATGGGAACACACCCACACAAAAAGGCAAGGCTATGAAATAACCATCTCAATTTAGCAGTGTTTGACATCTTCATAAAATTTCGTCTCCAAGCTTGAGGCTGTAGTATACAGTGCTAGTTAAGGTAGAAATTTTGTCCTCCGATGCCATTGAATTCAAATGTTCATTCTGGTGTGGGGCATTATGTAGACCAGGAACTTTGAGATGGCAAGTGAGCTCAGCTTTGGAGTTTCCAAGGTTGATGGTGGGCACGTGGTTATGAAAACACAGCTCTGGTCATCATGGTCGTCACATGTGGTATCTGTGGGCTTTGGACCTAACCCATACATACTAGGTGATTGACACTTAGGGAGGCTGGAAGTTTGAGGGTACTGTCCTCATAGTATCCTTGCATCAGGAAACTTTAGAATAGCCCAAGTCTTCATCTTAGTCTACTATCAAATCAGAAGTGCACTGAACATAGATAAAGACGATCCAGATACTCAAGCCATAACAATAACGATTGGTTCTTATGTTTATTATTATTCTAATTATAGTTGCAGAGTCTCAATTTGAGCCTGTGTAGGGCTTTATGGAAAATAAGTAGTGGTTAATCGCCCTGCCTCTTGGACTCAAGATACACTGAGGTATTAATGGCCACTTAAGAGGTCTGCTAGTTTGTTTTCTTCTAGAGAGAAGGAACGTGACTAGACAGAATTTTCCCCACATCATAGTTTAAGTTGCAATAAAGAATAGTGTCTTTGTTTCTCTTGCAATTTAGTATTGCTATAAATAATGTGACTGATCTTCAACTCTTCATTATAAAGCATAGCATTTGCACAAACAACCTTGAGGATCAAACTTGATTTGAGGATTGACATTACAGTTATTAGAGTTGACTACAAGATACAGTCCTCAATCTGTTTCTTCCTTGTTCCCTCAAGAAAACACCATTTTAACAGAGAAAACTTGCCTCATCTTTTTTTTTTATTTTAGAACTCTCATAAATATAGAAGTAATATCCCACAAATTAGTTTAAAGCAACACAGGTATCAGATAACTATTAGGTTATAGAAAGTTGCTTTACAATTCAGCTGTTCAAAATAGCCAACATATTATTTCTGTTTTTGTGGGTCAAGAATCAGAGCAAGCATATTGGGTTTTAAGGGATGTCGTAACAACATACTGAAAACTAGGTCATTGAAAAAGAAAACAAGATATTTGTTCTTTTCTTGTTCTAGATGTTAAAAGTCTCACAGGAAGAGGTCAGGAGGGCTACATTTCCCACAGAAACCTGCACAGGGACATTTTCCTTTGTCATATCAGAAATCTCTACATGTGTGTTTGGCTTTGGCCACCTAACTATTCTCTGTCTTCATCATCCCATTTCTCCCATTGCTGCATTTGTGACCTCATGGCCACCTTTCTACACAGACACCCCTTAAACAGGTTAGGTTCCTACCTTCTTCTGTGTTACTTCCTTGGCATTTACCGTATGACCTCAATCCAGCTGGTTGCACCTGCAGCAATGCGCTTTCTAATTAGACCGAGTCCTGAGTTACTAAGATTTGAAACTTCATCTTACCTCTTTTTGATAGAGGGAATCGAACCCACAGTAGCAAGCAGAAGGGAATAGGAGGAAGTGCTAAGACAGAAGCAACTATAATCTGATATTTTGTTGATTTGTTGTGTCTTGTATACCAGAAGTGGAGCAGTAAGTACTGCCCCTACCCAAAAGGAAAGGCACTGGATACCACCAAAGCATCAAGAGTGAACATGATGGGAAGTATCTAGGGTGCTGTCATCTTCATATGTGTTACCTTTTATTGTTTCCAATATTATAAAAATAGGACATTCCATGTATTTCAGAACGTAACTGTTCACTTTACATTTTATTTATAGAATTTAGCTATAATTTCATCAATTACTATCATCAGCACAAAAACTGCACTAAAAATCTTACAAGAAAAGTTCGTGTTACCAGCAATATTCTTGACATTAGTAAAATTCTGTTTAAAATTTACCCCAATTCATATAAAACTATCAAAACTAGAATAACATAAGATGTCTTTATAGCTTTGTTTGTCTTTACAATTTACCCTGTCAAGGATCATCAAAATAATACTTTGTTTTTCAGTCATACATGATGACTCCTTTTCCCATGTGGTTCTGATTGTTACTTATTATATAGTTAAATATATTTATTCTATTTATTTTCTATTATTAGCATTGTCTTTTCTTTGATCTTATTTTTGGATTTGTAAACCATGATAGAATAAAAGTATAGAGCAAACTGACATTATCAGATATCTCTTCTAACCAGGGCTCCTATGACCAGCGCCACTAGACCTAACCATTTTAGTTTTAGCTTTCCATAACAGGTTATTAATTTTGCAAATACCAGCATGCATTTGTAAGCACATGCATACACACCCACGCACGCATGCACGCACGTACGCACGCACGCACGCACATGCACACGCACATGCACACGCGCACACACTCGGTTCATTGTTTTCTTTCCACAAAGATTTTGTACAGTTTGCCAAGTGGCACATCTGACCTTTATGTTTTACACTGCCTTTGCTGTATCCCAAAGATTCTTGTAAGTTTCTTTTGTTTTCGTTTGATTATGGGATGTTTTAAACTTTTGAATACTTTCATAAGAGAGTGTTGTTCACTCTCAACGTATTTCTCAACTTTCTCTAGTTGTTTTGCTATGATCTGGTAAGACACGAGAAATTATTTTAATTCTTTTGAATTTGTTGCATCTTGCTTTTCCTCCCATTGTGCAATTTATGTAGAGAAGATCCCATGGGCTGGCTGCTAAGAAAAAGTTGTATTTCTTAGTTTTTGATAGAATTTTCTGTATATGGTAGCTGGTCTATAATACAGTTTAACCATGAATTCTTTTGAGTTTTAGTTTGGATAGTCTACGTTGAGAATGGAATATTGAAGTTACCTTTTATTAATGTGTCAGGGCCATTGTGACATTTTCTCTGCACTGTTATTTGTGTGATGAAATTCAAAATGCCAACATTCAGTGTATGCATATTTACAATAGCTACTTCTTCTTGATGAATTATTATTCTTATGAATATGTAATGTTCTTTGTCTCTTCTGAGTAATTTTTGTTTTGGAGTCTGGGTTATCATATTACTGTGGCAGCTCATGCTCAGCTTCTATTTGCTTGATATAATGACTGACTTTCATCCTTTGAATATCAGTCTATAGGTCTACATGTCTTTGAACAAAACAGATAGCTTGACTTTGCTTTTTAATATGGTCAGTTGCTCTACATCTCTTTATTTTTTTTCTTTTCTTTTTCAAGACAGGGTTTCTCTGTTTAGCCCTGGCTGTCCTGGAACTCACTCTGTAGACCAGGCTGGCCTCGAACTCAGAAACCCACCTGCCTCTGCCTCCCAAGTGCTGGGATTAAAGGAGTGCGCCACCACCGCCGGGCTCTACATCTCTTTATTGACAGAAACACTAAGACAATCAGATTTAATATATTTTCTATGCTGTTGATTTTTATATGCTATGCTTTTTGTCCCACGCAGTGCTAGGTTTGGAATTTTGATCATGGCCAGAATTCTTGCACATTATTGTCATGTTTATTTTTATTTGTTTATTTTCCTTCCTTTATTGATATCTGAATTCATATTTCTTCAACTTTGTCTCTCATCTCTGAATTAACTTCTTCTCTTCTCTGAGTCGTACTGGTACTGATTTCTAGAGTACTTTTCATTTGATTCACTGAGATTTTTATTTCTAATTATTCTGTTTGATTTGCTTTTTGTAAAATCAACTTTTTTTCTGAAAATTTCATTACTATTCTTAACTTGTGTGCCTTTCTAGTTCCTATGGCTTATGTTGGTGTCTAGCCTGTATTGGACAAGAATCTGGTGTCCATCAGAGTTGTCTTTATTTTAGAAATCAATTTTGTATACATTGGGCCTCCGCCAGCCCTATTTATATTTTCTGCCTTTGAGTTGGATAGGTTACCTATCCTTTTCAAAATTCCCATGACCCTACTCCACAAGATAGATAGCTAATATCCTGGCTGGAAAAATGTCTCGCAAGTATGTTTGGCATGTTGGAAACCATCACAGCATTGAGATACATAAAGGGTGAGTCTCTGTCATCCTTTCTTGGTTTCATGGTCTCCAAGGTATAAAGAACTCTGATGTATGGATACAGTAGGTGACAGATAGCTCCATGCATCTATCCACTGAAACATTGGAGTCTCAGACTCCAGTGCTGCTGTTAGCTTGATGAGGTTGGATTTCAGCTACCAATGGGCAAGATCATGCAACTCACTGCCTAAGCCAAACCTCATACAATTTTTTCTTCATAGGTCAGCCCATGGTCATCCTGTTCTCCACAATGCCTCCCACATCCATTTCTTATACTGGCATTGTCGTGACAGATACTTTCAGATATCTTGATTTGTAGATGTTCCCATGGTACCTGATTACTGTCCTCTTTGAATGACAGAGTGGGATTCTTCTACTGTTAGCTCCTCTGTCAGAGGAAACATTGTCTTATCTAAACTGTAGAGAAATCATCTTGTGTATTGTATGGATGCCTCACCTGTCAATTAAAAAACCTATGGCCTCTGGTTTAGGCAGGAAATAGAGGTGGGGTATCAGGAGGAGAAAAAATTCTTGGAGAGAAGAAGGTGAGAGAGGGGGAAAGGGAACTGGAAAAGATATGAGAAGGAGGACAGACCCGTGGTACTTGAGCACAGATAACCAGGCACATGGCAAAATGTAGGTTAAAATAAATGGGTTTTCTTGCATCGTTATCTAGTCATAGTCGAGCCTAGCTCTATGACCAAGGCCAAGGTATTTTTAAATAGAATTTGAGTCTGAGTCTTACTTTAGGGGATATGGGGCTGGGAGGCAGAATCAAGGAATAACTACAACACTAAACATACAGCTGGATTTGGAGAAAGGGCGGATTATTAGTTTGTCTTAAGGATAAGAAAACTTAACCATTTTTCCCCCACCAAGGCTACCATTCTTGCCACCAGGTTTGTGCTGTTGCAGTCTCTTCTTGTGGGAGATGTATGGTCAGAATGTCTCGGTCTCATTGTTGTGTGTCACTGTTCACGTTCTAATGTGGGTAAGTAGTTCTGTCACTGCCTATATTATTTGGACTCCCAAAGCTCTTAATTCTTCCATCTGCAGAACAGAATATTCCTTTTCAACATGGACATTTCTTCTTACTTGGGTCCTGTGGATGTAGCTTCTAGTCCATTATTTCATTGTGACAATTTTGTAAATTTTATGTATTTACTTTTAATTGATGTCAGGAAATTCCCTTCATATGTGACTCAATAAAAGCTCTCTTTATATTAATTGTAGTGGTGTTTGAGTTTAAAGAATACATTTCCTGTATTTTGAAATAATCTTGCACTTTGCATTTTTAGTCTGTTACTATAATTAGTAAGTATTAAACAAACTATGTACTTTTAAGTTACTTTATGGAATCATAGCATACTATGCTTTTGCACGTTGTTAAATTAATCTAGCTACTATTTCTTCAAGTATTTTGGCTGGGCGGTGGTGGCACACGCCTTTAATCCCAGCACTTGGGAGGCAGAGGCAGGTGGACTTCTGAGTTCGAGGCCAGCCTGGTCTACAGAGTGAGTTCCAGGACAGCCAGGGCTACATACAGAAACCCTGTCCCCAAAAAAGTATTTTGCATCTACTCAGCAAGGGTATTGGTTAGAATGTATCTTTTGGCTTTTTATTTTGATCAATATAGTTGCAATTTGATTAACTTGTTTATCTTTATTGTTTTAAGCAATCAAGTTTTAGTTTTACATTTTCTAATTTCGATTGGAAACATGGATTATCGATTTTATTCTTATTTTCTTAAATGATGAAAGCACTACCTATAATAAATTTCATCTGAAACACTAACAGAATTTATCTATTTTAATATCCCCCTTTTTAATCTTTAACTTCAAAGGATTTTATAGTTTTTCCTTTTAATTACTTTTTGACAAATGAATTATTTAGAATCCACTTGGAATTTGTCTCATTAAGTTCCAAAATATTTGTGACGATTTTAGGGGACATATTTTAATCACTTGCATTTAATTACATCATAATCAAAAACATGCTTTAACAATTGAACCATTCAATTTCTTTTGTCTTTCCTTTATTGAACAGAGGTTTTTTTAATATAATATATTTGGATATAATTTCCTTCCCTCCACCCTTGCCAGTGCCTCCTCATCTCTCACTGCAGCATTATCTTAATCCTCAAGAATGGGGACAGAGAGTGAGGAGAGGCTATCACTAGTAGTTTGCTCTAGAGCTGAGGATGAGGTTGGGGACTTGGATTTGGAAGAGAAAGAGAGATCTGAGATCTGAAGCTCACCCACCTGCCTCACTGCCTGCTTGCTTCTCTGGAAGGCTACGATAGCAGGGTCAAGGTACACATAGATAACATAAGACATTCTGCAGAGAATAGATACAACTTAGATAACTTAGCCATCCTGTTCGTCAGATGGTTTTTGCCCCTGTGTTCAGTTCCTGTACAGAGAGTCAGAAATGCAGTTTTTAAAATATTAATTTGCAAATGTCAATGCTCAGTTGTGTGGAACTTTCACTTCCTAGTTTAATATCTTCTTTATAAACAGAGCATCTTTTTTGTCAACATATAACCCTCTATTTCTCTATTAATATTATGAATTGTGAAGATTGTATCCAGTGATTATTTCCATCATATTATCATTGTTTTCAATATTTTACTTTCCACCTTCATATCTAATGTGTACTTCTTACTGATGACCTTTATTTGCTTTTGTTTCTTCAGTTTTTTGTATTTATGCATTGTACATGCTGCTGTATTGCATGAGGACCTTTTCACATACACACACACACACACACACACACACACACACACACACACATACCACACAAACACATACCACTTTCGTTGACTGTGTTACCACTATGACTCTTTTCTTCTCATTTGTCACCCCTTCCTTCTCCCATTGTTATTATTACCCTTTGTAGTTTAGCATCTCCTTTCATATATATATGAAAGGAAAAATGAAATGATATATATCTCATTATATATCTCATTATATATATAATATGTGACATTATATATATATACATATATATATAAAGTTTTTATGTATCTGTATATAATCTTGGAACTACAGATGACAGAAAACAGCAAATATGCAATATTGGTTGCTGTGAGATTGGCTTAATTTCTTAATATGATTATCTTTAGTTCAATATATCTTTTTCTGTAAACACTGTGACTTTGTTTCATTTTTTTTTGTGGTTGAAAAAAGTTTCCACTATATATATGCAGTCATATGACACCCATGTTTTTCTTAATCATTGGTCTGTTGTTGAATATGTAGTCTTTTTCAATAAATAAATGGCAGAGGTAGACACTGATTTGCAAATATCTCTGTCATAAATTGACATCTGTCATAAATTGACTCATGTCCTTCATGTAAAGATTCACAAGAGGTGTATTTGTATCATATGGGACAGTCACTGGGTCAGTCGGTTAAAAATATATTTTTAACAAACACTATTTTTAAATTGGAGCATGTATCCTATAATTGTTTGCTACAACTATTCATATTGTATTGATTTGTCTATAGGTCCCATTCATGCATTTTCAATTTATCTATAACTCTTTTGCTGTTTTCCTTGTATCTTAAATATTTATAAAATATTTTTGCCAGTTCAGATAGTTGTTATTGTTCACATTATTTGTTTTAATGACTGCTTTTGGGATTGTAGCACAGATTCTAATTTTTCATATTCTATTCAACTGTTAGGACACAGCTGTTATGCATATATTATAAACTCATACACTAATTATATTTGCATTGAACAACTATATTTGGTAAAAGTTGGACATAATTAGTCTTTCATATTTACCATGCACTGAACACTTCTGCATTTCTTTTTGATGATCCAATGTTCCACTTTCTTTGAGTTTAAAGTTGTCTTTTAGGGATGGAGAGAGGATTCAGAGGTTAAGAGCACAGGCTGCTTTTCCAGAAAATCCAAGTCTGATTCCACGTACCAACATGGTGCCTCACAACTGTCAGTAACTGTAGTTTTAGGGGATCTGATAGCTTCTTCTGGCTGCTGCTATGGGAACTGAATATTTATACAGCACACACCCCCATTTAGGACACACCACACACACACACACACACACACACACACACACACAAATCTTTTTTTAAAGGATTGTCTGAGCATTTTTTTATAACACATGCTACCATTACTTGCTTGCATGGTTTTATTTCATGTGGGAATGTCTTATTTACTATCTGTATTAATTATTTCCTCATTGTTGTATTAAAATACTGACAAGAAACAACTTAAAGGAGGTGGTATTTATTTTGGCTCCCATGTAAGAAGGATTATAAACTGTAATGGTGGGGAAGGCACAGCGGCAGGAATATGAGGCAGCGGATCTCTCGCTGTTCACAGTCAGAAGGCAGAACAAGAAATTCTGGTACTCCATGCATTTTCTACATTTTATTCAGTCCAAAATTCCAGTGCATGGAATGGTGCTGTTTACATTTAGTATAGGTTTTCCCCTTTCAGCTAAACCTTTCTAAAAATTCCACTTGAACAAACCCAGAAATTTGTTTTTTTTCTTTAAATTGGATATATTCTATATTTACAATTCATTTCCCTTTTTCTGGTTCCCCACCCCCCAAAAGTCCCACATGCCCTTTTCCCTCCCCCTGCTCCCTCATCCACCCCTTCCTACTTCCCTACCAAGTTCACAAGATTAACCTCTGTCAGCCCATAACTCTGTTGTTGGAAATCTAGGCTGTGCTTATAACTTAGCTATTGTCAATAATATTTCCTCATTAAACATGTTTAAAATAGCTCTGTGATTTATTGACCCCAAATCTTCCAGTAAATAGCTGGAAAAAGTATGATTGGGTCACATGCATGGAGTATGGAACTGATTAAAATTAGTCCAGTCTTAGTGCTGTGGGAGTCAAGATAACTAATAATATAAACATCTCTCCTTGAGTCAAAATAATGAAAATCAGACTGTAATAGACCTGCTCTTATGATCCATTAGCAATGCTTGGTTATCTCTGTCTGATAACCATAGACATAAATATGAGTGACTGGAAGGCAATTTAGCAAGGGTGTGTGTGTTTTGAGGGAATAGGGTATATAGAGGGTGGTGTTTTAGACACACTTTATTGGACCTGAATGAATTGTGTTCACAGGTCAGTTAAGAAGTAGGGTAATTCAGCAGGTACTTTGGAACTGGTGTGCAAGCTTTAGTGGTTTTGCTGAGTCCCATAATTAGATGTGCTATTTATGAGTTAGAATAGTAGACCTGAGTGCTTTAAGTTGGCATGTAAATCAGGTTCATAAGGTGCTAATGCAATCAAGAGAGGATAAGAGAAGAGAAGGGTGTAATGGGTATGTTTGGATGTTTTGTTGGATAAAAGGGTATGTGTGGATGCAATACCCTCTCACTGACTCCACTTAACATTGGAGGTATCCAGGAACCATGTCGTTACATCGTCACCCCAGCTTTGGTTAAGTTACTCATGTTCTTGTTTGGATCTATTCACCTAACCACGCTTCTATAAGTGAATCTAACTAAATCCACTGAGAGACCAAGCTAGATTTTTTTAGAGGCTTAAATATTCTTTTTTTTCCTCCTCCACTTTTTTTTTAAATTTTTATTTTCTATATTCTATGCTTACATTCCAAAGGCTTTCCCCTTTCCCAGTTCCTCCCCACCATACGTCCCATAATTCCTCTCCGCCCAACTATTCCCAATCATTCCCCCTCCCCCCACAGTTTCTCTGTTCTGGGACTACAAAACTGGATCCAATCTTTACAGGCCCGGGGTCCTCTCCATTCTTCTTCTTGGGAATCATCTGACTTGCTAATTGTGCCTTGAGTATTTAGGACTTCTGGGCTCATTAATATCCACTTATCAGTGATTGCATTTCATGTGTATTCTTTTGTGATTGGGTTAACTCACTCAGGATGATATTTTCCAGTTCTAACCATTTACCTACAAATTGCATGAATTTATTATTATTATTATTATTATTATTATTATTATTGGTTTTTTTGAGACAGGGTTTCTCTGTAATTCGGGCTGTCCTGGAACTCACTTTGTAGACCAGGCTGGCCTCGAACTCAGAAAGCCGCCTGCCTCTGCCTCCCAAGTGCTGGGATTACAGGCGTGTGCCACCACGCCCGGCGAATTCATTATTTTTAATTGCTGAGTAGTATTCCATTGTATAAATATACCACATTTTCTGTATCCATTCCTCCTTTGAGGGATATTTGGGCTCCTTCCAATTTCTGGCTATTGTAAACAAGGCTGCTATAAACATAGTAGAGCATGTGTCTTTATTGTATGCAGGGGAATCCTCTGGGTATATGCCCAGGAGTGGTATGCCAGGGTCCTCTGGAAGTGGCATGCCCAATTTTCTGAGGAACCACCAAACTGATTTCCAGAGTGGTTTTACCATTTTGCAATCCCACCAACAGTGGAGGAGTGTTCCTCTTTCTCCACATCCTTGCCAGCACTTGTTGTCTCTTGAGTTTTTAATCTTAGCCATTCTGACTGGTGTGAGGTAGAATCTCAGGGTTGTTTTGATTTGCATTTCCCTGATGACTAATGATGTTGAACATCTCTTAAGGTGTTTCTCAGCCATCCGAATTTCTTCTGGTGAAAATTCTTTGTTTAGCTCTGTACCCCATTTTTTGATAGGGTTATTTGGTTCTTTGTGGTCTACCTTCTTGAGTTCTTTGTATATATTGGATATTAGCCCTCTGTCGGATGTGGGGTTGGTGAAGATCTTTTCCCACTTTGTTAGTTGCTGTTTTGTCCTTCTGACAGTGTCCTTTGCCTTGCAGAAACTTTATAATTTTATGAGGTCCCATTTGTCAATTTTTGATCTTAGTGCATAAGCTATTGGTGTTCTGTTCAGGAACTTTCCCCCTGTGCCCATGTCCTCCAGGGTCTTCCCAAGTTTCTTTTCTAATAGTTTCAGTGTGTCTGGTTTTATGTGGAGGTCCTTGATCCACTTGGAGTTGATCTTAGTGCAAAGAGATAAGAGTGGGTCAATTCGCATTCTTCTGCATGTTGACCTCCAGTTGAACCAGCACCATTTGTTGAAGAGGCTATCTTTATTCCACTGGATGGTTGTGGCTCCTTTATCAAAGATCAAGTGACCATAAGTCTGGGTTAATTTCTGGGTCTTCAATCCTATTCTATTGATCTACTTGCCTGTTGCTGTACTGATACCATGCAGTTTTTAACACAATTGCTCTGTAGTACTGCTTGAGGTCAGGGATATTGATTCCCCCAGAAGTCCTTTTATTGTTGAGAATAGTTTTAGCTATCCTGGGTTTTTTGTTGCTCCAGATGAATTTGAGAATTGCTCTTTCTAGATCTATGAAGAATTGAGTTGGGATTTTGATGGGGATTGCATTGAATCTATAGGATGAAATGTTCTATATATATCTGTTAAATCCAATTGGTCCAAAGTTTCAATTAGTTTCACTGTGTCCCTGTTTAGTTTCTGCTTTCCTGATCGGTCCATTGAGGAGAGTGGAGTGTTGAAGTCACCCACAATTATTGTGTTAGGTGTAATGTGTGCTTTAAGCTTTAGTAAGGTTTCTTTTACAAATGAGGGTGCCCTTGCATTTGGAGCATAGATGTTCAGTATTGAGAGCTCTTCTTGGTGGATTTTCCCTTTGGCCAGCAAGAAGTGACCTTCTGAGTCTCTTTTGATGACTTTAGGTTGGAAGTCAATTTTATCTGATATTATAATGGCTACTCCTGCTTGTTTCCTGAGACTATTTGCTTGTAAAATTGTCTTCCAGCCTTTTAGTCTAAGGCAGTGTTTGTCTTTAACACTGAGATGTGTTTCCTGTATGCAGCAAAATGTAGGGTCCTGTTTCCGTATCCAGTCTGTTAATCTATGTCTTTTTATTGGGGAATTGAGTCCATTGATGTTAAGAAATATTAAGGAATAGTCATTATTACCTCCCGACATTTTTGAAATTTTATTTATTTATTTATTTATTTATTTATTTATTTATTTAATTTTATATTCGAGAGGTTATCTTCTTTTGGGTTTGATGAGAGGAGGTTTCTATCTTGCTTCTTCCCAGGTGTAGATCTTCTAGCTTTCATGGTCTCAGGTGAGAAGTCTGGTATTATTCTGATAGGTCTTCCTTTATATGTTACTTGGCCTTGGTGTTTTCCCCCTATTATCCTTTGTAGGGCTGGACTTGTGGAAAGATATCGTGCAAATTTGGTTTTGTCATGGAATATCTTGATGTCTCCATCTATGGTGATTGAGAGTTTTGCTGGGTAAAGTAGTTTTGGCTGAAGTTTGTGTTCTCTTAGATTTTGCATGATATCTGCCCAGGATCTTCTAGCTTTCATGGTCTCAGGTGAGAAGTCTGGTATTATTCTGATAGGTCTTCCTTTATATGTTACTTGGCCTTTCTCTTGCTGCCTTTAATATTCTTTCTTTGTTTATTACATTTGGAGTTTTGATTATTATGTGACGGGATGTATTTCTGTTCTGGTCCAGTCTGTTTGGGGTTCTATAGGCTTCTTGTATATTCATGGTCATCTCTCTCTTTAGGTTGGGGAAGTTTTCTTCCATAATTTTGTAGAAGATATTTGCTGGCCCTTTAACTTGTAAATCTTCACTCTCGTCTATACCTATAATCCTTAGGTTTGGTCTCCTCATTGTGTCCTGGATTTCCTGGATGTTTTGGGTTACAACCTTTTTGCATTTAGTATTTTCTTTGACTGTTGAATCAATGGTTCCTATGGTATCTTTGGCTTCTGAGATTCTGTCTTCTATCTCTTGTATTCTATTGTTGACATTTGCATCTATGGCCCCTGATTTCTTTTCAAGGTTTTCTATCTCCAATGTTGTCTCCCTCTGCGATTTCTTAGTTGTTTCTACTTCTGTTTTTAGAACCTGGATGGATATGCTCAGATCTTTCGCTTGCTTGATTGTGTTTTCATGTATTTCTTTAAGAGATTTTTGTGTTTCCTCTTTCATAGCTTCTACTTGTTGGCCCACGTTCTTCCGTATTTCTTTAAGTGATTTTTGTCTTTCCTCCTTTGTCTTCTTCTTTTTGATTCATCTTCTCCTGAATTTCTTGAAGTGACTTTTGTATTTGCCTTGTAAAGGCTTCTAACTTTTGATCCATTTTTTCCTCTATTTGTTTATGAGATTTTTCTATGGTTTTGATCCATTTTTTCCTCGATTTGTTTACGAGATTTTTCTATGTGTTCAGCTACCAGCATCCTGACCAGTGATTTTATTTCCAAGTCTTGTTTTTCTGGTGTTTTGGGGGTATCCAGGGCTTCCTGTTGTTGGCAAACTGGGTTCAGATGCTGTCATGTTGCCTTGATTTCTGCTAGTAATGTTCCTTCCTTTTCCTTTTGCCATCTGGTTATTTTTGGTGTTAGTTGGCTTTGTTGTCACTGGCTGGTGTTTGAATCTCCAGTGAGGCTGGGCTCACCTGTTGTTTCTCTACTGGTGATTATGTGTGACCTCTGCTCCAAGGGACCACGAGCTGGCTGTCACCTACTGCCTCGGTGCAAGGCCGGAGGGCACGCGGAAGTTCCGCAGAGCCTCAGCGGCGCTGGGCCTGCCTGGCGGCGAGAGCCTAGCAGATTCCCCTGCGCGACGGTGGCCCTGGCTGGAGTCTGTCTACCTGGGCCTCTCCAGCTGTGTCCTGGTTGCAATATGGAGGCCCACCACTACTGCTGCTGAGACCAAGCTAGATTTGAGTGGAATTATCATTGCAGTGTGTCATTGGTGACGTCCCTAGAATGAATAGGCATTTCTTTGTCACTCCAGCAAAAGTTCACACAGTTCTGCAAACAAGTGATTTCTGGCCAGATTTAAAGCCTGTAGCACAGTTGGGAATTCATCTCTGTTCTTAAGCTAGAGCAAAGAGCCAATGGCGTTGGAGGTACTAGGCTCTAGTGGTGAGGTAATTGCCACTGTCTTGTTAAATGTGTGTGAACTTGTCATTTGACACTATTCCTGACAACACATGAGCAAATGTCTCCTTATCCCAGATATAGAGCTAATGATAGACCAAAGTATGGATTAACAAAAAGTCCAGTTTGCTGAACCAATGAGTTTTACTGGGTTTACTTACAACAACAACAACAACAACAACAACAACAACAACAAAAGGCTTAAAGAGAGTTCACTCCAGCATGGGTTACAAATCAGAATGCTCAAGGCCTGAAGTACAATGAAGACTGTGGAGGCAGATCAACAGGTTGGAAAGTGTCATTCCAGGTAGCTCAGTTAGTGTAAGCCTCTCTTCTTGGCTTACACTAACTTGTCCTCTGATTTTCCCAGGTGGCTTGACCCATGTCTGCTTCTTCTTGAACAGTCCTTACTGCATTTATATATATATATATATATATATATATATATATATATATATATATATATATAAAATTTTCTAGGACACTAAAGGTGAAATTATATATATATATATATATATATATATATATATATATGAATGAATGAATGGGGAGCAAGGGGCCTAGTGAATCTGGTCAATTTCAGGTACTTCCTGAAAACACTGAATTGTTTACTAGCAAGCTTAACAAACCTCCTTTCAGAATAGAATGCTTGGCATTCCCTGGAATGTTCCACTGTTTCATCTCCCCTTCAGCAGCTTACATGTTAAGGAGCTTCCTCATTAGCATATCCTGTTGTTTCACATTCCATTAACATCCTGTGTCTTAAAGAGCTTCTCCCTAAAATGGAAGGCTTTAGTGTCCTAGAAAATCGCTACACAGCAGATGTGTCTGTCAGACTGCCTTATAAGTATTTGTTTGTGTTTATTCCCATGAGTACTGCTGCTTAAAACCTGGGTAGTATCAAAAATTATTTTTATTTTTGCAATGGGAGGTGGCTATTGCAGAGACACAAAACGTGCCAAGCTCCTGAGAATAAGAGACAACTCTTGTGGCAGAGTGACTAATTACTCATCCACAAGTAGAAAAATAACTGAATATCTACATTGCCCCTCTAAGGCTCAAGGAACAGTACAGATTGGGGCATAGAAGGAAAGAACTAGAGGAAAGGAAGAATATTTTGTACTTATTTTTATTTCCTTTTTATTATTACAGGAAGGATTATAAGACCCAGAAATTTAACGAAACTTGCAACAATTGAGAAGGACAGAAAGTTGCAAGATCCATCAGACAACTCCCCAACAGTACAAACCCAGAAACAGTTGCTGGGATAGGGAGCTGTCCGTTGGAGCTGGGTGCAGGTAGGGTGGGGACCGCTGGGTGTGTTTTTAACAAGGCATCTAGAAGCTTGCTTATGTCTTTCCAGGCAAAGCCTTTAAGGTAGAAAAGTACACATTTTTTTCTCTGTTGTCATTTTCATATTCATGTCATAAAAGCAGGCGGCTCATATCTTGCAAATTTGTGCTTTTAAATTTCAAATTCCTTCTGGAGTCTGTTTCTTAACTCTCTCCATTGAATTCAGGTTGTTTTAAAGAAATACTTTGTCAAGAGTTTGAACTACTATCTTTATGATGCTCAAATAAGACAGAAGCACACCCGGCAATTCAGAGAAATTATTGCATATACTCTTCAAGCATGAGTGGCGTGCTTTGATAATATTGATATCCTAGAACTCAAGCGAGGAGTCGGGCTCCCATGAACCAAGAATGTCACTACGACTTGGGTTGTTCATTCAAGGCCAATGTGAACTTCTTTTCCCTTTGTCTCTTGTCAATATTTCTTTTCTCCTCTATCACCCTGGACAACAGAAAAGCATTCATCAATCAGCATGTGGATTCTCTATAGCAACAACAGTTGTGTTTGAAAATGTGGGGAAACTTAAAACCAGGAGCATAGTCCCAGGAATCTATTCTGGATATTGTAAGTTTCACAAAATAAACTTGGGACAACTAAAATAGGTTTCCTTTCCCTTAACCAATTCCAAATATATCCTAGTCTTATGTGGTTTTAAATAAAAGAAATGAGTTAAGTTGGGATTATTTTATTGAATAAAGTTTGATTTTATTCATAAGTGAGGTTTCCTTCTAGGTTCTAGAACAATTCTTTTTTCTCCTAAAGAGGAAGCTTTCAGTGACATGCCCTGCATGTACCTATTGGGTAACAGTTTGTTAATCATGAACTTAAAAGAAAAGAAATAAAAAAATACAGCAAAAATAAAGACAGAAGATACTTTAATACCACATGCTTTTCCTAGCCTCTTAGTATTAAAATATACACCTGAATACATTTTATTAAAAAATTCAAGAGCATAATACTACATTTTATTTAAAATTTAAGATGATAAGAATTAACTAAACTCTATAGATAAACATGAATTTTAAAATGCAAAAATATCTTTCCAACTAACAGTACTGTCAAACTGGTCTATAATGTCAGCATTAAGGCATTCCCAGGTCTGGGCTAGTATTTTCCATGGAAAATAGTGGTTCAGGGTTCATACTAATTGTGTGCATGGGAATTTAAAGAAAGACAGAGTTTTGTGGTTGAGGTTACACCTAGTCATTTTGGGAACCACTTTAATATCCCCCAAAGAACTGTGATTTGAATGTATTCTTTCAGAGCAGATAGAGCAGATAGAGTTGTGTATTACTGTATGTAGCATGCTCATGAAAGTGCACATAACACATGGAATCCATTCATAACTGTTCCAAATTGAGTCTATCCATCTGTTTCAGTTCAGCAGTATATGATAAGTGAGAGTCATTAGCTATTACATTTATTTGTCTTTTAGAATTTCAATACTTCTAAACAGTACATTTTTAAAATGAAGTTTTCTGTACTCATTCCAAACATTTATGTTTTCAGAATCCTGCCCATAAGTTTGGGCTATTAAAATAAAAATATTATTAATATTTTGTTTTAATGCTAAGGTGCACTAACATAAAATTATAATAGGACAAAATTCCATTTGAAAGTCTTCTCTGTTCTCTATTATCATGAGAAGTGAGTAAATTATGGTTAGTTTCAGGAGCCTGGACATGAAATTAGAGCCACTATTTTTTTAAAGCAAATTTTTATATTTATTCATGTCTACTACTACTAATATGGACTTCATCTGGGTAATACTAGATCATCACGATACTCTTCCTGTGGACATGCTTCCTAACTTCTTGATAACAGAGTGGCAATGTTCAAGAATTATCCTCACCATGAAGTCCTTATAATGGTTTGGCCTTTGCATCTCTAGTAAAACTGCAAAATGTAGGTGTATTCATCATATTCTATTTTACGTTTGTTGGCCCCTCTCATTGTACTGAACAACAAGGACTTATTCTACTAAGAAGAGGTATTTAATGCAGACAAATATTTGTGAAAACCTCATTTATGGGTTTACTTGCAGAGTTGCCTAACCCTGAACTAATTACCAGGAGGAAGGATTCAAACATACATTTATGTACTCACATGAATCTGTTCTATATAACTCCTAAAGTCATCTTCCTACTAAAGAATGTTATTAGCATTTCCCTTTAATAGATGAGAAAACAGACATGCAGAATAAACCAAACACTTACACTTTCTTTAAGGTAGTTGTTTTGAAGCAATACCTCCTGGGGTATTATTCAAGAATAAGATAGATATATTTACTCCCTGTTGTTAAGGACCTCATATATCTGATCCATTTGTGAAATGTGCATCGCTCAGTGAAGTGAGCCATGAATGGTAACTATTTGAATGCAAGTAGAAGTCTCTGGTTGCATGGGCCCACTTAATCCAGGTTTATCTTGCTCCATCTGTTTCTTATGTTGTCAGCTCCTTCAGTACCAGAGTTAGGTCATATGATGATTATACCTCTAGTGTATGCGCAATGAATAGCATTCCAGTATCTATCTGGAGTTAGACCTGGCCTCCATTACATTTTCTTGGCTGTGTGTTTTGGGCCGTGCTATTGAATCTCTCTCTCTCTCTCTCTCTCTCTCTCTCTCTCTCTCTCTCTCTCTCTCTCTGCCTCTTTCTCTCTCTCTCTCTCTCAAATGAGAGTTGCACAAATCTTTCTCATTGGATGTTGTATACACTAAGTGAGATGCAATCTGTACTATGTGTGTCATATACTCAATGTTCAATAAGGCAACTATTGGCTACCAATTGTGACCAAATGAATTTAACAGATATTGACTGAATAAAGCCCTGCAATCAATCATCTATCTATCTATCTATCTATCTATCTATCTATCTATCTATCTATCTGTCTGTCTTTGCTCCATAGAGAGCTAGTGTGAATAATAACAATGACTTTTTGTTTACCTTCTTGTTTCTGTTAGTGTTGGAGTGAGTTTCAAAAATTTTCCTTACATTTCGAACCACAGCTTTTGGATCTTTTTTTCCTTCACAGTGAGGCAGTCGTCGGGCAGCAGCTCTAGCTCATGGACAGATATCACAAACCTATACTGTGATATACAAATCACTATACTGTGAGCCCATCTCATTTCTCCATCCCTTTACAGTGTCGCTCACTCCCACTGCTCCTTGGGTGTATGCTTTGCTACTGAGTTCTCACTGTCCTGATCCTCACTAATAGGAGTACCTGTGCCGTGGCAGTGATTTATGTCTTACCTACTTTACCATAAGTGGCTCATCAGCATTGTCTTTTGCAGACCTACTTATAGGTATCCATATCTCTGCATATAAATGGTTGCAAGGCTAAGGATACATCAACCAAATATGCCAAATATGATACTCTGGCCCTTGGGTGAGACGGTCACTTCTAAATTCTCCTTTTCCTTTTCTCCAAGGTACAGTTTAGGATCTTCATTGCAGATGTATCCTCTCTAGACAGAGAGAAAAGGAACATCCTTTTCCACAACAACTTAATAATGCCTAGAGAATCTGGATAGAAAGGTCCTGCCATGTTCCCCCAAGCTGATTACCAGTATGTTAAATCTCTTTGATGCAATCATATTTCCTAATGCTTGTTCGATCTTCTGTGCATCATGAAGTATATTTATCTTCCCAATTCTTTTGACTCTGTTTGTGGGGGTTCCTGTATCACAAGAAATTATATAAATTAATTTGTATGTTTTTCCTTGTTTGCCTTTCCCTCTGAGAACTGCCTCTGCGGTGAACTTTGCAGTGGGTGACAAGATTGCTTATTCTTCTCCACACTAGCATTTCTTGAAGCTGTGTTGTGTGGGAGGCCCTGTACTAAGCCTACCAGATGTAATATTTCTTTTAATCTTTGCAGCTCTTGGGTATTATTTCTGCTGTAGAGACAGAGGAAAAGTACAGATCTTGTTCATGATAAAACAAACAAACAAAACCTATTAACTCCGTGAGTTTATATTTTTCCTAGATCAGCCTGTGCTCCATTATCAATGGTGCTGAAGGAGAGAACATTATCTTCTTTTTACAGGTGTTTAGATGACAGAAAATGGGTCAGTTGAGACGGTGCATTTTGATGGCAGAGAATAGATGCTTAATGAAACCTTTGTAAGGCAGGTTGCCTGATTGCGCTCTCATAGATCAATAAACAAGAGGGCGAATCAAAAAGCTCAGGAATAAATAATTAACAAAAAATTATTTTTGAATGTTCTCTTTTCTACTTCAAATCAAAAAGATTTCTAACATTTGAAGATAACCTGACCTTAAATGACCTCATCCATCTGCTCAAGATAAAGGGTGAATCTGTCTGCCTCTTAGGAATGATGAGGTTGAATTATCGAGAGGTTTGGAGGAATCTATGCAGGGTGCATATTTTCTGGACTATGGCAAAACCTGAAATCTTTGCACATTGTGCGGTGTGTTTTAATAACATACTTTCAAGACAGTTTTAAGATTTATCAACCTACCAATCAGCTTAGCATTTCCATACATCACATTCACATAGTATGTGCACTAAAATTAATGGGTTGAAATTAACTATCCTGAATGAAAGTCAATAGTTTGTCCAAATGTCCTACTTTTCCCCAAAGCCCTTTATATAGCCTGCATTCTGCCTAATACTCCACATTATATTTAATTGTTCTGTTTCTTTAGGCTTATTCTTGCCTATGATCAGTTTCTGAGAATTTCCTTAGTTTGAGGATCTTGAAAGTTTTGAGAATCACTGGCCAGGTGCTCTATAAACATATCGGATTGCTTAATTAGAAGGATCTGATATTTTCTTTTAGCATTAGATGATGCTGGCTGTCCTGAATGACATCAACATAAACTAGTTATCGATGATACAGACTGTGACATCTGAAAATACATAGTCCAGGTAATAACAAAATGTCTCTGGGTTGAAGACTTGACCTTTAGAACTTTATTCTGCAAAGCTCTGGCTGAGAGGCATGGCTGTTTAAAATGCTGGGACTTGCAGGGGCCTCACAGGGGAGAAAGAGCAGGGAAGATGCTTACAGGGATATTTTAATGAGACTGCTCGAAGATGCTGATTTGGAGTTGAAGAATGCTTGGCACACATGGTACTTGGGTCTGAATGCTTTGTCCCTACAATAGTTACCTAGAGCAGAATGTTATGACATTTGGAGGTAAGAATTTGATTAACGATGAGATCAAGAGTGTGGATCACCCCATGTATTAGTGTTTTAATAAAAAAAAACAGCACAATGCATTAGCCATCCCCTTCTACTTTGTGATGAACATATCAATGGGCATTATAGATGGGCCAGGAAATGATTCCATCAGACATTTAATGTTAGTGCCTTGGTCTTAGAATGCCTAGCCTCCAATGAAAAATTGATCTCTGTTCTAAGCTGTCTCGCTAGTTGCAACTGGTTGTAACAACCCAAAGGGAAAAACATATTGAATGTCTAGATGGTGAATAGGTTCTTGCCAATAGTTAACACTGTGATTCCATGGTGATTTCTAAACTGGAGCTTCAGTGAAAACGAAGAGAGGAATACCAGGTTCCAGAGTCCTTTCTTATCTGAAGTTTCAACAAGACTTTTGCCAATACCAGATGTGAGCACCACTGGAAATCAAGACAATGGCTTTCTCATGGTATCTGTGCAAGCACGAAAGGGGAGGTTAAGGCTGCACAGGTAAGAAAGAGAATGTAAAGTTGGCCTTAGAAAAGACAGTTTCAGTTCAATGGCAGCAGCTATATAGCACGTTCTTCTTAACTTTTATATCCTGATAAGCTGGGTCAGGAGGGAGTAGTTCTCTGGATGGAGGAGATATGTTGGTCTATTCTCCAAAATGATGTCAGATGACATAAACAAGAGGTGGCAGTTTATGGTTTACAAGTGCTTTCAGTGCAGACCAGCTATGGCTGTGTTTCTACTTTATTTTCTCTGTTCCTTTGTAAGAGGTATGGTTAACTTGTTAATAAAAGATGTTCCTTTGTCTTTTGAATATCAATTCATTCATTGTTTGTCATGACACCTTAAGCCATGAGTGAGGACCAGAAGGATATGGATGAATTTCTCACCTACTCCATTCATTGCTTAATGAAAGAAATGGGTACTATGGACATTGATGCAATTATTCCTGGGAGAAGAGAAGTACATATTAGGAGGAATAAATGTAATGCTTAGGGCTGGAGAGATAACTCAGTGGTTAAGCGCATTGACTTCTCTTCTAGAGGTCCTGAGTTCAATTTCCAACAACCACACAGTTGCTCACAACCATCTGCAATAAGATGGGATGCCCTCTTCTAGTGTATCTGAAGACATCAGCAATGAACTCATATATATATACATACACATATATATATGTATATATGTGTATGTATATATGTATATATGTATATATATATGTATATATATGTATGTATGTATATATATACATATATATACATACATACATATATATATTTAAAAATGCAATGCTCAAATGAAAGAACTGAGATCAATCATGGGAACTGAAGTAGTCCGTCCTGCAGAATGCCTTAGTTTTAAGGAGTACCCATTTTTTTTTTATCTACTCAATATGGGTCAAAGCCAACAAAAAGTATGTTTTCCAGAGCTGAATTAGAGACTTGATGTAGCTGATACTGAGGTGACTGATCAAGGAAACCAGATAAAATAAAAGCAACTTAAAACTTTCATCACTTGTAGTGATAGCACATGCAAAAGTCTAAAAGTATGAGTTTCTCCTTCATTTATTTTTTATTTAAGGAACAGGATCAGGTGAGAATCAGATATATTACAATGGACATAGAGGTAAACAAAAACTCTTATGTAGACAGAGAGCCAAATAAGAGCTTATATGTTGAGGGAATCATGAATTGAGGAATCGGGGCTGATGAGATAGCTCAGTGGTTAAGAGCACTGACTGCTCTTCTGGAAGGCCTGAGTTCAAATCCCAGCAACCACATGGTGGCTCATGACCATCAATAATGAGATCTGACGCCTTCTTCTGGTGTCTAAAGACAGCTACAGTGGACTTACATATAATAATAAATCTTTTTTAAAAAAAGAGTTGAGGCATCAAGGAAAGAAAACAGGGAAAGTATGAGTTCAGAGTCTGGAGAAAAGAGCATTGAGAGTTCCCAATTAAGCTTATCACAGCATATATGTCCAAGAAATCTATGCATGGCTCGTGGCTGTTCAGTAGACAAATTCTGTATAGAGACTGCCCAAACAGGGACATAGATGTTCCCAAGAGGGTCATTCTTGCTTGCAGTTCCCTGCAAGCAAGTGCCAGGGACTGCTGTGTGCCAGTCTAGTATTAGAAAGGCAGATTCCTCCATGAGGCATTCTGCATAAAGTCTTTACAGTTGCCTAGGTTAGAGTCTGAAAGATGACATGGGTTCCTGGTCTGAAACTGGACTCTTAAATTTTGTAGGAGTTGTCAATAGATTTAATTGTTTCTTAAATATCTTATTCCACTCTTAGATATTAATTCAATGACAGCTGGAGTCTTTATTTCACTGTCTTCTATCTCTTTGATGCTTGACTTAGTATCTGTATTTATTTTGATTTATGATAAATGACCACAGAAAGCATATGTATATTTATACATTCATATTAAATACAATTAGCCCTCCAAGTCTCTGGGTTTTACGTCTATGATTTCAACCAACCATGCCATGAAAGTTTGAAAAATACTGCACCTGTATTCTCCTGGCTTCTGTACACTGGAATTAAAACATGTGTAACCCAGCCCCGCTCAGTGTAGAGATGTGCTCAACTACTATTATACATTACAATCATCTGAGGTTTGTGTGTGTGTGTGTGTGTGTGTGTGTGTGTGTGTAGAGAGAGAGAGAGAGAGAGAGAGAGAGCATAGGTAGATAGAGAAAGATAGATATCACCAGATTTGTTTCTTTAGATGGACCAGATGTGCACAGGGTCCAGATATATGTACTGTATTAAACATCTGAAGGCATTCTTCCTTATTGTTATTTCCTGAAAATATAGCATAACAACTATTTACACAGCATTTCTATTGAGGAAGGTATTATAAATGATATATAAACAATTTGACAATTATAGAAAGATGTGTGAAAGTTGCACCTTGCTTGAGCAAAATCTTGCATTTTGACATCAGTATGTGTTGTTGGGATCAGGGGATTTAGGCCCTAGAAATAATCCAGGTTGGATTTGAAAGAATAGCTGCATTACATTTTCATGTGAAATAGAACCATGAAAGTAAAATGTCCAGAAGCTGGGTATCCTATTCTAAATCTAAATATTCTAAATCAACAAAATATACCAAAGAATGCCCATTTTGTAATAATGTCACGCATAGTGACTATTATATAATTTACTTGTAAATTCAACGTGGTGAGTTTAGCTTAACTTGTTATGAGCATTCCTATAAAAAAAAATCGTCCAAAGTAACTTTACACTCTGTAGGTTGCTCAGCGTTCATGGCAGACAGAAAAACTGATTCCTGATATGCAGAAGGAGTTACTGACAGTGATTTGGGGGTGAACTTAGGCACATCATTACCATCAGATGGAGCAGGTGAGTGTGATACTGATTCAAGAGCATCTGATTGACTCTTCTCAAAAAGTGGACAGAGAATGCTCACAGGAACTTTTCTTGTACGTAATCAGCCATAGGGGGATTTCTGCTAAATCTCTCTAAGGCCACGGCTTTCTTAGTTTTTACTTCCTGTACTATTTTAATGCTTATCTATAAATTAGAAATGGATAGGTTTCCTGGTTTTTCCTCCTGTGCTTCCTTCATCTTCCGTACAGTACCTCTACGTTTTTCAACTGCTTTGAGCACTTGGTCACTATTTTTGACATGGGGTAGCCTGTGCTTCACATTTTGAAGCTTGCTATTTTCTTCTGCAATTAGCTCAAAAGGACCTCTTATGGTATAACAAGCATCTAACAATATTAAGGGCAGTGACTCTCAACAGCTTGATAACATTACTCTTTGATTCAGCCACGCTTTCACAAACAGCAGTACTATAATTATTACAAATATATAGGATATTGCAAAAAGAAAAAAAATACTTGAATAAGGAAAATGGTGTGTATTGATAAACATAATGGAGTCTACATGCATATGTTCAGTTCCTCAAAGATCACATAATAATGTGAGCCTAAATTTATTGTAATTTATGAGATAAAACAACTAAATTTATCACATTATTTGCTGTTTTTGTCTTTGGATTGTATGCTGTTGCTTTAACAGAATATCACATGTGGAATAACTATGAGGAAAAACATGCCTTCAGATGTTTAATACAGGTTCAGTATTTTTAATACCTTTATTCCATGGTTGGCTGAAATCATGGATATAAAACCCATCCATGATGGTGAGAGAATTATAAGCAGTTGTTCACTCGGCTCACAGTTCCGGATGCTGAGACGTCCAGAGGACTGGTACCCATGTCTCTGGAAGGCCTTCATGTCACACCCAAACAGTGAGGATGATGCTGACCAAGCAACAACCCCGAGAACCTGTGCTCTTGGATGGGATTCTGGAGCCAAACTGCTTTGACAGATCTGGATACCTCTTGATGAACAGGTGCTTTGGAATATTTTATATTGCACAACTACATCACGTATCCAAAGATTTAAATATTTTATTAATATCATTAATATAAATGCAACAATTAAATGTAATGCATGAGTACTTTTCAATCATTTACATTAAAAGTTTATGTTTTGACTATCCAAAAATGGATGGAAAAGCATGTTTTACAGCTTCTTCCACCAATGTTTCTTTTTTCTTGCTAACAAAGGGGACTGAAGAACAGATGGTTTGATTTATAGCTGTTGTACACAGTCCAAAACATTTTTTATTGTCAACCTCTACCTATTTGTCACAGCTCCTGCACAGTCTTTGTTCTGATGGATTTTAATACCGGTTTACTGAGACAAAATGTGGAAGTCTAGCTTTTCTGTTCACGATAAGAAGTGCATTGTGAAATGCAAATCCACTTTAAGTGTAAAGAAATACTCTTAGAGATCTGCTATAACCGTTAGGAGTTAAAGTTAGAAGTTAAAATATTCCCAGAATATATTTTAATTTAGGGCATAAATGTAGATTTGGTATTACATTCATTTTGTGAATAACTTTTCCTTCCATTTATTTATTTTTTTTTGCTCTCCTCTTCCCAAACTCATAAATTTACATTTCATATTTGTAGTGTATCAAAATCATAGTAAAACGTTAAAAAATTATAAGGCATATGTACTAGAGGTCATAAATGTGTGTTATTTTGAATAATTAAAAGATCATAAAAATCTGAGTAATTAGCATTTGTTTCAGCATTTGCTAAGTAAATGAATTACTTAAATAAAAATCGAGTGCAGAAAACAGGACAAATAAAGTCAGTAAATGTGTGTCACGTACTGCAAAGTACTGTTGAACTTTCAGAGGAGTATTTCCTCACTTGATGCAGCACATTTGGTAGATATAGTGTCTAGCTTTTACTTAAACTATTCTTAATCATGTTTAAATTCTTCCCATTATCCCATAGGAGCAAAGGGAAGATTATTTTTGCCCAAATAGCCTATTTTTCTGTGTTTTCATTGAATAAGTTTAGATAAGTGTAGATCTCGAGATGAGAGTGCTTGACTAGTTGGCCAAGAATTATAGAAATGGTAACTTTAGAATCAAAACCAAAAATAATATACATGAGTTTAATGTCAACATTGTTCTCTTACTTTTATTTTAATCACAAATTTCCAGTCATTTAGGCGGTTCTAGTCAGGGTTATCATCGCTGTGATGAAACACAATGCAGCTGGGCTGGCCAGGGGCTGCACAGCTGCAAAAGCTTCTCCTGCAGGAGGACTTAATTGAAAACTGACGGAAAGACCGAGGATCGCTGACACAATGCCAGCCAATCAGGAACTGCTGTTTAGAAGAGACACTTTCTTGGGACCAATGGGGCTCAGGTAGAGGGTATGAAAGGAGCTTGCAGTAGTGTTCAGAGGAGCTCGCTGCAGTGGAGTTTCTCACCTGATCCCGGAGTCTGTGTCATTGGCTTCATACCACCTTACCTGCAACCCCCAAGAGCAGGCAGGGTCAGGCAGCAAGTCGTCCAGGGCACTGGCAGCACACTACAACCAAAGCAACTCAAGGAGGAAACGATTCATTTGGTGTAATTTTCTACATCACTGTTCATCATTGGAAGAAGTCCGGGACAGGAGCTCAAGCAGGGCAGGAACTTGGAGGTAGGAGCTGATGCAGAGGGAGTGGAGGGGTGCTGCTTCTGGCTTGCTCACACGACTTTGCTCAGTTTGTTTGCCTTCCTTCCTTCCTTCCTTCCTTCCTTCCTCCCTCCCTCCCTCCCTCCCTCCCTCCCTCCCTCCCTCCCTCCTTCCTTCCTTCCTTATTCCCCCTCCCTTCCTTTCTTTCTAATTTATTTTTTTTATTTATTCACTTTACATCCCACTCACTGCCTCCTCCCAAAATTATTCCCCCTGCCCCCTCTCCCTCTCCTCCGAGCTGGTAAGCCCCTCCTTGGCTATCCCCCAACCCTATCATATCAAGTCTCTGCCGGGCTAGGTATATTCTTTCCCACCGAGGCTAGACAAGGATGCCCAGCTAGAAAAACACATCCTGCAGATAGGCAACAGTTTTGGGGATAGCCCCTGCTCCAGTTGTTTGGGACCTACATGAAGACACCAAGCTGTATATCTGCTACATATGATTAGAGGGGCCTAGGTCCAGCCCATGCATGCTCTTTGGTTGGTGGTTCAGTCTCTCAGAGTCCCAAGGGTCCAGGTTAGTTAACTTTGTTGGTCTTCCTGTGGAGTTCCTATCCTCTTTTGGGTCAGAAATCCTTCTTTCTATTCTTCCATACGAGTCTTCAGGCTCTTTCCACTATTGACAGCCGGTGTTGGCATCTGTCTGAACCCAGGACCCTACATCAGGGATGATTCCAACCTCCATGGGCTTGACCCTCCCATATCAATCACTAATTAAGAAAATGCCCCAGAAGATTGCCTATTGCCCAATCGTATGGAGGCATTTTCTCAATAGAGGTTCCCACTTTTCAGATGACTCTAGCTTATATCAAGGTGACATAAAACTAAGAGGCTAAGCAGCCAACCTTTTTTGAATATAATGTGCGACCAACTGAAATGCCATGTCCCGAGGTGATGTGATGTGCCAGAATTAGCAATTTAATGTTGCTAATTGGTTGGGAGGGAGTTGGGAAGCCATGTGTGGAGGTGGCTAGGAGATAATTAAGATCACTGATTCGAGATTGATTCAAGATCTCATCAGTCACTTGATAATAGATTCTTGACCCCCCTTTTTTGGTTCAAACTGGAATGTGTGTGTGTGTGTGTGTGTGTGTGTGTGTGTGCAACTAACAAAAATATGGTAAAATGTTGATATTAAAAATCACTTGAAATGTGTTGTTTTAGGCAGGGTTCTCTTGAGGAACAGAATCAACATAATGTATACATATGTTATAAGGATATCCCTCTGAGTCAAATGAGAGGGACTGAATAGTCCAGTAACACTAGCATACACTAGAGAGAGGGGCATCCTGGTAGCTTTTTAGCTCATGAAGCTAAATGTATTAGTAGTCCCAATCTGTTACTGAAACATTGGAAATCTGGGAAGAGTTGCTGGCATTGAGTGTGTTCCAGCATTTCAAGGAAGGTGGGGTTTGTTGTCAATATGTTCATTCAGTGAGGAAGGAAAGAAGGCAGGTACAGGCCAAATGCTGTTTCCTCTGATCTTTTAATATCTGTGCACTTGCTGGATAGTTCCACTCACATGTAGGGTATCTCTTTCTACCTGGGTTAATTATCTCTGGAAATTCCTTCAGAGACAGACATGGCCAGGAGTATCTTTTGTGTGTTTCTAGATATCTATGTCATGTCCTGGGACAATTGTGCTTAACTCCACAAGGCTACTATGTACTTTATTGCAACTGCCCAGGTGCATGCAAAGACAGCTGAGGTCAGCATGAAAAAGTACCCCTTCCTTTGAACACAGCAGTTTTGCTCCTGATAGGCGTTTCTGACTAATAGAACATTTTAAATACTGATCTTCCTAGAGACAGTTCCTTGTACATAGAATTTGTACAGACTAGAGGAAGCCTGGAAGATAGAAAGACTCAGAGTGAGCACTTCATTTAGGCCCTAGACATCAGAAGGACTCATCATCCAGGAGGGTAGAGACGGCTGTGTTTGTTTACCATGGAACTGAATTCAGCTATGAGAGAGTCAAAGCCAGTGGATAAAAACAGCCAGAACTCCACAAAGATACTTTGTTTTGCCTGTGCAAATTGTCATATGCTTGGGAAAGCAAATCCTTGCTTTCTGGCTATGCGTTCTCCTCTGTAGGGGAGGAATATTAATACTTGCTTCAGTGGCTTGTAGTGAATGAGACATCTGCAAGGGATTTCACCAAACATCATTTGTTACAGACAATAAAGCAGTGTGGGGAGGGGTCATACAGAGACCAAATCTGATTCAAGTATGATGGTAGGATAAGGGACCAAATTTTAATAATTTTTTTTTTATTTAAGGACATTTTCAAAAAGTTTGGGGTAGACAGCCATGGACTAGACAGGAAAGTCTCTGCTCTCCAAAGTTTTCCTTTGTAGTTCAAAGAAAGAGAAATGAATGAATGAACTATATTAGCTACTGTGGCTAAGGCTGACTGATCCTTGTTGGGAAAGGAAAGAGATAACGATGCAGTCATGAGGGGGCAGATTAGATAAGCCATGGAGTTTCACTTAATCTCTCAGATTCTTTATTAAAAAGCTGGGATATTAATGGCGCCTCTGGCTAATCTGTGGCGGACTGAGTTGGTGGCTTTACTTCCAATAGTTTTCATACACATGGATCACTAATGGCGGACTTTATTCACCACAGTACTTGTCCCTGGTGGGGTAGATTAACTAATCAGGCAACACACTGGTATATTAAAGAGTCATTTCCCCTTCACTTCAGCCGAGGGTTAAGCGAATCCATATTTATGAATTTCTGCTTGCTTCTTCGTCAAAGTCCTCAAGGATAGGAATTCATTAATATCTAGGTAAAAGTGACACAATCATGATATGCACATTTTAAGTTGAATGCTGCAAGTTAAAAGTAGGCTCTGACGAGCTTTTCCTTAGTTTTGCACTTTTATTATAGGTTGTCTGAGCATATAATTAAGGGGTGGAATAGGTAGACGTATTGAAAGGCAGTGATCCCACCTGGGTATTACACCCAGTCTCTCAGTCTTCTTCCACACCTCTGCTGTGATTGGATTTGAGAAGTGTATTAGCTTCTGAAAAACCACACTTTCTCCCCTGAACCTTGCAAACTATCACTTTAGATTGTTTTCTGGAATAATCGAATTCAAAGCAATTTGTCATCACCCTTACCAAGTCTGCCCCTTAATCCCTAGTCAAGTCAGGAAAGGAGATTACTGCCCATTTGTAGTGATCTTTAATCTCTGTCACAAGCTATGATAGACTACTTTAAAATTTTCTAGCTCACCTAGAAGATGTCTCTGTTATTCTAGTCTCTTATTTAGGAACGGAGACACACATTGTCTACTTTGGAGTGGTGTGGAGAATCCCAGGAGAACATTCTAGATTGCCATCATACTTATGAGACACATAGGATTATTTAGGCTCATTAGTGCAGTACAAAATATCATTCCCAAATTAACAGAGTTCCCTAATTATCTTGGGAATACTTTGTCTGCCAATCTTCTTGCATCCTGTACTTTCTATTGCATGACCTCTCTGCAACCTCACTAACAACACTGCTGTTCTCTTGTGCTATCTGTGATTCCCTCTCAGCTTCAAACCCATTCTGGTATAATCTATTTTCTGAATCGGAGATAAAGATTTTGTAAACCCAGTCTGGAAGATGAATTTATAAACTTTCCCAAGAAAAGACAGTAGAAGAAACTGGAAAACAAATGGTGCGGAATGGACTTGACCATTTCTATATAATACATTCCTTCCTTCCACATAATGCACACACGCACACACACACACACACACACACACACACACACCACACCACACCACTTAGACAAGTGAACATAGTGTTTCTATGAAGGGGTTCTAGACATAAAATTAAGATCAAAATTATTTGCTCTGAAAATAAAATAGGGGGGCATTCACTGATGGGTCTATCCTAATCAGGTGAGCTTAACCAAAATATATCATTTGTAGCAAGAGAGAAGAAATGTTTAAGAAGATTTGAATAGAAGACTGATTCTATATGTATTATTATGAGCTTGAAAGGTGCCACAGAGCAAAAAATCAAACTTATGTAGAAACTGACAATGGTCCCCAGATGACCATAAGCAAAATGCCAGGGACCATAGAGTTATGACTTTTAGGAAATCAAGTATTCCATTAGCCTGAAAATTTGATAGATGACCTTAAGTAAAACTCTGGCTTACACTTCAGTTTTAGTCTTCTGGACAAATACTTATGACTTACAGAACTTTGTTAATGAATGCTATTTTAAGGTACGAATCTTAAGCAGTTGGCTACACAGCATTGGAGAATGAATGCATGTTCTTTCAGACTCTACCACTGATTGGTTATCACCCACTCCACAGAGTTCTAGAGCATTTCTTTGAGTTCAGCATGCTAATAACAATTACTCGGTCAAATGCATAGAAAGACAGAACAGAATGATGTAATTTCTGATGGGTGCACATCATTCTTACTCTCTTAATCCCTTCATGCCCTTTCTGTATTTCTTAGGACATACTATTGTGCTTGCTGGTGATATTTGGATCTGTATTTTACATATAGATATTTGGATCTGTATTTTACATATAGGGTAGCCTACTGCTCTGTAGAGACTATCTAAATACACTGAGCATTTACTTGGTCACACTGTGATAACTTCAGTATAGTGTCTCCATTTCAAGTCAAGCAGTTCCTCCATCTTCCTCCTCCCACACTCCCTAATTACTTTTTCTATTATTTTGCCCTCCTGCTTTCTCATATCTGTATTGATTTCTCCAGTCCCTCTGGCATGAAGTTTATTGTGAAACAAGAATAGGAGTGGGAACAGGACAGTTACAGTCCCAATCCAGGCTCTTATTTTATGGCTACTGATACCCCAGGGTAAGCACTGTGCAATCTCTTAGTCCCAGTCTCCAATTGCAAAATAAGATACTCCTTCTGTTTGCATGGAGTTATTTTAAAAACTAAAAGCAAACGAGTGTGAGTTGCTTAGAACTCCTAGCACTGTCTTGGAGAATACATTCTGACTCTTCAGTATTCCTCCCCTTCTCTCGTTCCCCGCTGTCTTTTATTCTGGGCTGTGCTCATAACCCACTCCCTGCTCTTTTCCTTCTCTAGCTGATTATCTGCACTCCTTCAAAATGCTTGCCCACGGTTCGGCTTGCTCCTCTTTTATGCTCTCCTTTTGCTGAAATTGCTTCAATGGCAGAGTAAAATCCACTCATCTGAGCATGCAACCGGGATCTTTTTACCTAAGCACATGTCTATCCAGTATTGATGCTCTGTTATCTTCCTCGTGTTCATCTGTGCTTCATTTGTATCATAATCTTGCTGACACTGTTGGCTCTGCTGCCTCCATATGCTGCTTGTTCCAGAAACCTCACACCCCACCTACTACCCCTCACTTAGAAAACCCCACAGATCAGATCATGCAGGATTATTATTTTGGTGGTGGTGGTGGTGGTGGTGGTGGTGGTGGTGGTGGTGAATATGGTTTTGGTCCCTGAGTCTAAACACCCACTAGCCTTGTTCTTGATGTTCCCTATTAAAAAGCTCGGATGCTTTATAAATAAGAATCATAGTCAAATGTGGTGATAAGGTTATTTCACTTTCTAGGTAAGCACTTTCTGGTGTTCTATTATCTCCCACCTCCGATGAGCCGTCACATAGCATATATTAGGCCTAGAATAAGAAGGGGTCCCAACTCCTCTTCCAGACCCTAGAAGAGCTGAAATATCAGAATTTGTGTTTGGATGAGAGTGAGATTATATCGCAGGAAACGAGAGCAAGTAAATCAAGGAGTGGGCCGGGTGCAAGGGTGGATTATTGCCAAGGAGCTTCTGAACATAAGCATCAGATCCCAGTAAGAGTTTGATGGTTACATCCTTAACACTGCAGACTTTTCCCTCGGGAAACTGCTCTTGGAATCCTAGAATCCTTGAGTTATTACACAGACTCCCCCCAGCCCCCAGGTGCCAACGATGAGATTCTTCCTTATGAGTTTTGAGCCCTGAGTCCCAAGAGGCCATAAGAACAATAAAAGCTCTTATTATTTCTCTTTGCACATCAGAACAAGATGATAAGAGCCTATTGCTAAAAATACCACATGCATTGGTTCCATGATACAGAGAAGCAAAGATGAAATTGAGTTGGAAACTTTTTGTTTGCTGCCTGGCTTTCACAATCCTGAAAGCTACTATTCCAGATTCTGGGTGAGAAAGAGCCATCCATAGTCTTACCCAGGTCCATGCCCTATGAACTGCAAAGATAACTGACAGGCAAGGTTCCCAAACTTTTGAAATAACGGCACTATTGTTCTGGGTGTAACCAGTCACTTCCTAATTGGATTTGATGCTTGACCCACGGGAGGGAATCCATGCCTACTGCTGTAGACCTGATCAAAAACCCATTGCAGGGTGCATGATGGAACTCTTCACTCAATATACATACTGTTGTTTAGCTAAGCTGATAGTATCAAATTGTCTTCTAAGTATTTATATTCATATTCATAGATAGATGCCACACTCAGCTTCCATCAGAGAAGCCTCTCTGTTCAGTGAATGATGGTAAATACAGAGACTCGCTGCTGCACGGAGTGCTGAGAATAAAAACGTGGTGGGTGAGTGCTCAATCTCCTCTTAGCTCAGACCTCTAGCCTCCAGAACACAGAGAAAAGGAATTTCTTATGTTTAAAGTGTTCTAGGCTATGATACTTTGTGTTGTGGCTGCCATGAATGAGATTGCATTTGGGAAGGTATTTTAGAACTGAATTAGGGTAGAATGTAGTCTTATCTAGAAAACAGTGGGCTTTCTGGGTTAAAGACAATGTATGCAATTTGTTGATCCTACAGGAAAGGCTTATTTGTTACTTATAAATGCCTTTCTTTTACCTTCTACTTTATTTAAATCTATGTAGTTTCCCCTTGCCCACTCAAATAGTTCTTGAAGTTTTCCTATGACGTGTACAGCTGAGTTCGTTACTTTCCATTGCTCTTTGTAAGTAACTGCTGCAAACAACCCTTCACCCATATTCCTGTAAGTAACTCCAATGAAACTCACTGGCTTACCAATCTGAACTTTGGTAGTTTTCATACTTCGATCTGTCTTGAGCTTTGTATCTGGGGTGCTGCATCACTCTAGGAAAGGTCTTGTCACAACAGATTGGATGTCCAAAGTCCAAAATGGGTCCCAGTGTCTAGAATGTCTCAGTGGCTGCCATGAATGAGATTGTTTCTTTCTGAAGGCTCTAAAAATGCATCTGTTTTCTTGTCTTTTGTAGCTTCCAGAGGCAGCCTGGTTTCTTTGGATCATGACTGTCTTAAAAAGCTTCTTTCCTTTGGATATTATTTCACTTATGTTCTATGTAGTTATATTATGTAGTATATGTAGTTACATAGTGTACATTATTCTGACATGATGTTCAGTCTAGAATTTGAAGTGATTATACTGATTCATTAGCAAGGAGTTTAGTCTTTGTTTTCTAACGCCATGAGTCAATCAAAACAAACACACAAAAATAAAAAAGCACTGCCCACCAATGACTGATTTTCTTGATCTTATGTGAAATCAATTCTTAGAATATATAACTTCATAGGAATCAAGCATATATTTCAGTGTGTTGCCACCTCAATGCCTAAATTAATAACATAGAGATTGATGATAGAGCACCACTTTTTTGTTTATACACTGTGGTATACCTTTAGGTTTTTATTTCATATTATATTTGCTTATTCCTTTTAGTGCCAGTAAAGAAATAAAGCGAATGATATTTTGTCTGATAATCCTAAGACAGTCATGGAAAACTGCACTGCATAGAAAATGTAATTCTATTACAAACTGTACATATTCATGCATCAAAAGTACAACATTTAGATCATCGTATGAATCACTCATTCCCAAAATACATCATGACTTAGCTAATCACACTGTGGGAAGGAGTTGTTTTAAACCATAGAGACAATTTATTTCTATTGCTTTTCTACTCAGAAAAGTGTCAGGTAAACACTTGTTTGGCTCTGTAGAAGTCTACAGTTCTGTTCTTTCTCTGTGTGACTAGAAACCCAATAATCGTCTAAGAGAAGCCCTTACACATCAGAACACTATGCTCATAGCAAGTGTACTGGTACTTTTTATTGAATAGCATATGCTATTAGACTTCCAGAAACCGCCCAAAACCTACTTCTCCTTTTGCCCAAAGGAAAAGGTAAAATGTGAGAATCCAGAACCTCAAAGATTAGTGGGTAAAGAGTAGTATATAAATGAGATGTTTTATAACAAAAAGTGGTATCCTAGAAATAAAATTTTCCAACGATCAAGCCGTAAACAACAGGGCAAGACAATAAGTTCTATATGTGTGTACCAAATGAAAGAAATGTAAGCATAAAGCAGGTACAGAAATGAATTTGAGTGTTAGACTTCACTGAATGCTTGCAATATTTGCAAGTGTGAGGATTTCTTCCATTGTGTATATTTAAAGGACTAGAACTAAAGCATACAGAAGATGTAAAACAATGGGTTTTCCTAGAAGTTAAAACTTAAAGGCTAAGTAAGTAAGGTTCCATAGCTCCACGGCCCAAACATATATTCTATATTCACAAGCATTCTGTCATCTGTCCAAATACCCCTCCTCCCTTTTCTGCAGGATAGCATCTCTTTTTGCTATGGAATGTTCAGATAGTCTCATGAGACTCTTTACTGATTGTCTGATGTATCTAGAACTTTTCACTTGTGTCTAATTCATATTTTGTTTTTCAGCATTTTCAAGCATGGATTATGTTTCTCTTTATTCCATAAATTTGTCGAGGAGAACTCTCATTGCTCAGTAGATAAGACCAAACCCCTCTGAGCCTGACAAGGCAGAAACATGGCTGTTGAAAAAGACATTTCTGTCACTTTCTCCTGCCAAATAATGTTTGATGGAGTGTCTGCTACCAAAAATACTACTATTTTGTTCAGACTATGAAGAATGGAGAAGGAACAAAAACAGCCCCCAAATGAATAACTTACTTTATTATAAACTAGAGATCAAAGTTGAGTCCCTTCCTCAATTGCTCTACTCAATTGTCTTTTTAAATTGTATGGTCTCCCACTGAGTGTGCTGATTGGCTGTACTGTCTGGCCATCAAGGTCTAAAGATTCTCCAATCCCTGTCACCCAATTGCTAGATTTGAAGATGCCTAGCATCAGGCTCCCCATTTTAAATGGGGGCTGAGCATCCAAATTCAGGTCTTCCTGTTTATGAAGCAAGGACTTTATGTATTGAGTCATCTTCCTAATTTGCTTTTTGAAAATTATATTCATTTAGAATGAGATGGATCATTGCCCCGATGTCTCAGAGAGCTTTGCAAGCTTTTAGATTTTTCTAAACATTGTTTTACCTTGACATGCCCTGCATTGATAACTGAGAGCATTCTTAGCCATTAGGTGTCATCAAGTGAGTAACTTTCAAGTCGTTGAAACTGAACACAATTGCTAAAAACAAAATTTTACCCCATCATTTTCCTCTATTGAAACAAAGACTCATAGTGTAACTTAAGCTTGGGCTTCAATATGTAACTCAGGATGACAATATTCCTGCCTGGCTCCCATAAGTACTGAGATTATGGGTGGGAGCCATTTCTCTTGGCCTTATATCATGCTTTGGAAACATTTGCAGGCCTTGGGCACCCTGTCTTTTTCCCATCTGCCTAAGACAAACAGGACAAGAGTCATAGTCATTTTTTTAAAAAATTTTTTTTGAGACAGGGTTTCTCTGTGTAGCCCTGGCTGTCCTGGAACTCACTCTGTAGACCAGGCTGGCCTCAAACTCAGAAATCTGCCTGCCTTTGCCTCCCAAGTGCTGGGATTACAGGCGTGTGCCACCACTGCCTGGCTATAGTCATTTTTATGGTAGAAAATATAACAGATACATCTGCCTCAGAAATCACATTTTTTTTGAGAGAGAGAGAAAAAAACAATTGATGTCCTAAGCATAGGTCCCAAATAACTCCAACCTCCTTGAGCTGTTACAACTTTCAGAGATAAGTGTCTATTTGCTGGATCTATTGTATCTAAAGGAGTTTTTCTCTCCAGATCAGCTTAGACTCAGCCTAATAATACACTGGATGGAAATTAAGTGGAAATCATTACTAACTGCAAAGATCTTGACTTCAATTTCGATTAGAACTCTCGAAAGGGATAGAAACAAGGTCTTAAGGTCTCTTCATGTTGAAGATTAAATCCAGGAGAACCTGACCTCTTTCAGAATGTTGAAGAACCAAAGTGTCCAGGAATGTCAAGAGGCGCTGTCCAAAGTGTCTGTGACAAAACTCCATGCACATTTTGTGAATAGAAAATGTGCATAGGAAGTTGGGTCTCTTATAAGCAGTTTTTTTTTAAATTTCAAGAAGAGTATGAAGAAGTCCTCTAAATTCAGTCTTGTAAAATGTCCCACAGCAACAGAAAGAGTTCAGTCTCAAATATCTTACTTGAAATGTACTTCTGTTAAATTATTCAGCTGCAATTTGGAGAGTCTAATATTTTCTAGATGTCATTTTTTTTTTACAAGAATCATAAAAATTGGAAGTCATTGCCTCCCAGACTTTTGTTTCTCACATATTTGCATAACACTTAAAAATGCAGACATAATCTAAAGTTTTGCAAGAGATGAAAAGCCAAAATGACTTTAAGTAGTATTCTTATTTTTTCCAGACTAGATTGTGTTTCTTGAAATCTAAGTATGATGTATCACAGCCTGATTTTTTTTTTTTTTTTGGTTTTTCGAGACAGGGTTTCTCTGTGTAGCCCTGGCTGTCCTGGAACTCACTCTGTAGGCCAGGCTGGCCTCAAACTCAGAAATCCGCCTGCCTCTGCCTCCCAAGTAGTGGGATGAAAGGTGTGCGCCACCACGCCCAGGTCAGCTTGATTATTTCTAAGAGCTGTAGTCTTTCCCTTTTGGGAAGAATTTGTTAACTATCAATTTTTCTCACAATCACTATACGATTATATTAGATAAGTGCTTAGACATAGTTAACATGCTCAATATCAACCAAGATATCCTGAGGAGAGCTGACCTGCCGAAATGACTTGAAAAAGACCAAGAGAAAGTTGTCACCGGCCAACCCTGCTTCTAGAAATAAGTTCTCACGAGTTCATTATGCAATTGCATGTTCAAATTGACAGCTTTGCTGTACTCTTTAAGATGTAGATTTCTTTCTGTGTGTAGGTGACAAAGTATTCTGGGAGCTATTTTACTAAAAATAAGGCATCGGTGTCAATAATGAGCTCTCGTTGTACAATGGAATATATCGCACCTGCAAAGGTTCAAGAAGGTAACTTTAGGTGAAATGAAAAACCCTTTTATATAATTGCACAGCATACCTTCCAAAGTCTTATTTATTAGACTTATTCTTATGTTGTGGTGGCCCCCAAATGACTAATTCTATACATGACTAGCATGATGTCATGGCACAGATAGATTGAGGAAGTATTAAGAACTGTGTTAACTTCCTCAATCTGTCTGTCCTCTATGGGATCCTCTTGGGTAATGGGTTACCAACCTACAGTAAGCTGGTGTTTGTGTAGTAACATTGGACAACATGCAGCTCTCCTAATTCTCTTGACATCATGGAAATGAATGTTTTTGTGTCATCTCTGACATGCACCAAGTGTTTGGGGTCTAGATTACGCATGATTTTCCTAATCTTTTAGACTTCTAGCTACTATCTGTGGAATATTTACAGGCGGTATCTAGCTGTAAAGTTTTCTGAAAAATAAACAAAGATCATCCGAAAAAATCTATTTTACACAGTCATTCTGCAAGTACAGGCTGGGAACAAAGAAAACTTAGGCTATGATGCTGAAGAGGACTTCAGCCCACTGAGACCAAGAACCATAACTCTCTTTTATTTTATTTTTTTAATGCCTTTGGCTTAAAAACTGGAGTTTTTATTAAAAGAAAGTCTAAGAGATGGAGACAATTATTCATTACATTTTTATGGAATATATATTATAGAAAAAATATATATGACATTTTCAATAATAAGACTTATGATGAATACCTTCTCTTGGCAATGTCTGTCAGTTAAGGTAAGAATCCATACCATCATATCCTCAATTATACTCAGTCACTGAGGACAAATTTGAAAAGTTGCAGCTGATTTATATGATCTCTACCATGCACTAAATTCCATTGGCTGTCAACTATAAAAGTGGGTTTGGCAGATTATATAGAACATTGAGAGCCTCCACTCTGATGTATACCTCTGCAGTATGTTACTGTGAGAAAAGAAATCAATGTAATCTATCAGAAGGGGTCCTCTATGTTGGAGCAACATCAAGTGTGGTTTCAATGAGGCTTAAGAGAAGGAGTTTGGGCTTCTAAAGGTAACCCTTAGTTAGGCCTTTGGTTCTGTAGTTGTATAGAGTGAGAATCAAACCAGAGTATGTACTACAAAGGCTGGAAAGTCATACTGACTAGTGCGATAGTTTCATTCAAGCCATTGGTGGGATGATCCTCTACCCTGTGTAGTCTAGGAAATGACTGGCTGGAGAGGCCAGAGGGAACACTCATGAAAGAGTGGATCTGCAGTCATTCTGCTAAGGAACTCAGAGAATCAAATCCTAATTCATGTCCCAGTTACTTGAAATTTTCCTAGAGACCAGAGTATAACTCTGTGAATCAAGGATATAAATATAATGAAATATGTCACATTTTAATTGATTTTTTTATGTATGTGCATCACTTCAGCTTAAGGTGTGGGGGATAGAACCAATCATTAAAAATATTATACAATGAATCTCTTTAGTCTCTATTTCTTAACTCCGTTTGACCTCTGATGTCAACAGCATTGGGTTAGAGACAAACACTCTGAGACTTATTTTCTTTCCCTGCAGAGCTACAAACCACCACTGTGGTAAAATCTCTTGATAGGTTCCAAGGTGGTTCCTTAGATTGAGTGGATTATGGCTTAGTTCACTACTTCAAGATCTTAGGTGGCTGGTCCTAGGTCCTGATTTCAGTTCCCAGGTACTGGTAATGAGGACACCATGTATAAAACTGAGAACTAGGGGATATTGAGAATGGCTTTAGCTTAGATGAAATCTTTTTTTTTTTCTATTATAGGGACAAAAGCAAACATAGGCTACATCATCTATATTAGATGTTCACCACCAAGTAAGTGGATACTGAGCAGCACTGGTCAAAGAACTTTCTTGTATTAACCGTGACCCTGCTATATCATTAGAAGAATCTTGTTTTACCAAAAAGCGCTTTTGGAATATGGATTACTACAGCTCCCATAAAAATTTACCCAAACTGTTGTTTATAACAGACAGAAATCTGTTCTTTCAAAGTCATAGAGACTGACCTATATCAACACGAAGCAAGCAAATTGGTTGCTTCCTGGGTCTGTTTCCTCTCTCTTAGCTTTTGCTGGTTGCTGGAGATTGGTAGCATCGCTTGACTTGTTACCTCCAAACCTCTGCCTTCATCATCACAGGGTGTCCTTCCCTGGATCTCTGTGTTCTTGTGTTCACACGTGGCATCCGTCATTGAATTAAAGCCCATTCGATTCAGCTTGATTTTATCTTAACTTGATTGTGCAAAGGCGTTATTTCCAAATTAGGCCTGATTCATAGGTATCAGGGATCGAGGCTGCAATGTATCATTTTGGAACAACACGACTCAACTGCAGCACGTTTATTTCCTATTGGTCTTATTCAATTAGTAGTAGATTTCCCCCAGAAACTCAGTTAAAGGAAATAAATGTCTTGGTGCTGCCTGTGCTGTTGGCTTAGTAGCGTGAAGGTCCTAGGAAGCATGTGTGCACCAGGAGCCTGGTTTTTTCCTAATGCATAAGCAGAACAAAGTACCAATCAATATCAGAAAGATTTTTTTCCCTGGCCATTGAGATAGGATGGTGTTTTTGAGCAATTATTTTGCACCGATTTCTGTCCTGTAGGAGCGTCTCCTTCTGCAGCCATGCTACACACACCTTTGAGGCTCCTGTCAGCAATATCTTCCTCTGCTTCTCCACATCATTCATCTCCACCCTCTCCCATTGAGAATGGAGTTCCCTATTGCACTGACTTTACTCCATCCACAAGCGTGCTAGGGAATGAAGGATGAGGAGAGGAGACGTGCATAGAGCCAGTGGCCCTATCATTTCTAAGCTGAAATGACTGATGATGTCAGAGACGGAAATTCAGAGAAATACCAAGGTTATCAGTTGAGAGAGAGAAGGTGAGAGCAACAAAGAGACACTGGGGAACAGAGCACCACACAGAGAGAATCTGAGAGAGACTGATGGAGAGACAGAGAGATAGAAATGGAGAGGGGAGAGAGAGGCAGAGGCAGAGACCAAGATAGAGATACAGAGAGAAACAGAGACTGAAAGAGAGACAGAAATGGAGAGAGAGAGAAAGACAGAGACAGGGACACACAGAAAGATACAAAGAGAAACTGAGAGAGACAGAGAGAGAGAGAGAGAGAGAGAGAGAGAGAGAGAGAGAGAGAGAGCGCAAAATGGAGAGGAGAGAGAGAAAGCACAGAAATGTGACTTCTAATTGTTTCTAATGCAATAAAACATGGTCACTGATTAGAGAATCCAAGCAGAAAAGACTTTCGGGTCCAGATGGCGAGAAGTGAGGCTATTATGTGTATTGAAACACCATCTGTATTTTTGAGAATACTGACACCATATTCCAATATCCAAGGGAACCTGTGTGGATTTCTGCTTGCTCTAATTACTGCAGTACCTGCAATGTATTCATAGGCTCTCCATCTGCACGGCGTGCCTGACGCCTGCCACGCACCATTTGACAATCTGCAGCGCTATGCTCTTTCTCTGACCCCATCTTTCCCAGCCCATCATTTAGCTTCAAGACATTCAGCCGCGAAAGCATTTCCAATCATTCACTTAGTGACCGAGGGCAAAGCTACCTACCACCCACCAGGGAATGAGTCATCCTATCACGAAGGCCTTGGGGGGGGGGAAAGAGAGAGAGAGAGACATTTGTCAACAGATTCTGTGTGTTGTAGATGAGTTCAAACATAGGACACCAGGCAGATTTAGCGGTGCATGGTGGATGAGTGGATTTTTGACAAGAAATGTCAGGCATCTTCAGAGTCTCAAACAAGGAAAAGCTACATGTTTGTTGTCAAATAGCCTCTGTGGGATCACCATTTAATCAGTCAAGTCCTTTGCTCCTCAGCTGTTCCCCTCAGAGGAGAAGCACCTTCCCGAGGCTTCTGACTCATTGAGAGGTACCCTGGGATTGCTTTGTAATCTCGTAGCGTTCCTACTATCCGGACAGGCTTGGGAAGACTTGATCCAAGCAGAGTGTGTATCTTCCGCGTTCCTCTCTTCAACTGGGAACTCATTTTCTCTTTGCTATCCTAATTGTCGAGCTTTATCAAATGAATTATTCTAAAATTTGTACGAAATGGGAAGTACAGATTAACAAGTTAGAATAGCTCATCTATGAGGTTGCGGCCAGCAATGTTTGTGGATATTTTGGATCATATAATTCTGTATGCAGAGGAACAAAGCTTCGACTTGCTATTTGTGTGTGTGTGTGTGTGTGTGTGTGTGTGTGTGTGTGTGTGTGAACTACTAGTTTCCTAAGTAGCCTCTGCATCCAGGATTGTGTGTGTCACTGACCTCTGCAATTACATTATTGAGTTATTTGAATAATTTAGTTAGGAACCTGCACACTCAATTTTCCATATTTTTGCCATTTCAAAGGAGGCAGGGGCCTTTAATTCTGCCAAATACTTCCCTTAGATTGGATTCTAAACCTCAGGATTGTTCAGTCATAGGTTCCACTTGTTTTTAAACGCTATAATATACATTGTTTGACTTCCTTCAAAAATACAGTCATCTTCTCATCACATCGTGTTTCTGTCACAGTAGGGATGATTCCCGGACTGCCCTTTCTGTTTCTGATGCTTGCAATTGAACCCGACCGTGGTTGGCTAGTGTTTTCACACCAAGCTGCGTCTCCGCCGTTAGAGCTCTGTGTTTGTCTGTTCCTTATGTAAGCTGGTGGGTGATAAAGAGCAAGCTACAGTTCCAGACTGAGTATACGAAGCTCCTCCTTTACGCTCGTCACTCTAGCTTTCCTTTCATGAATCACCTTTTCAGAGGCTTCTTTTATGCTTTTGATTTCTGCCATTGTTGTTTTTGAACCATTTGTAAGAGCTTTTAAGAATTGCCGATATTCTTTTGTAATGCGGTATATGTAAGTTTTGTATTTCTCTCAAAATATTTATTTTGTGGTGGTCTAAAGAAGTCGCCTTTGTGTTACTATGTGGCTGAATCTGTAGTTCACTTTGAGGATTTCTCAAGTCAGAAATAAATATTACTTCTCTTACATCTTAGGATCTCTCTCTCTCTCTCTCTCTCTCTCTCTCTCTCTCTCTCTCTCTCTCTCTCTCGTTGTTTTGCTTTTTTGAGACAGGGTTTCCCTGTGTATCCCTGGCTATTCCACACTTGATCTTAGCCAAAAGGCCGAGAAGCGATTTCCCTGGCTATTCCAAAACTCACACTGTAGACCAGGCTAGCCTTAAAAATCAGAGAACCATCTGCCTCTTCTTCCCAAGTGCTAAGAGCAAAGGTGTGCACCGCCATAGTCCAAACACAGTCTAGATCTTTTGCCTTTTCATTTTCATGAGTGCATCTGATTTGCCACAAATAAAGAGAATCTCTCTTTGTAGTTCTCAGCATGGTTAGTCCTGTTGCCTCCCCCAAATTCTTTCTCACTGATTTCAAAGACTGCATTCTCCAAGTACTAACTTCATCTGCCCTACAACCTATGCATTGCTTCAAGAATGTATTTGTTTCTGTCTATTCTAGCACTATGGCCATAATCTTGTGATCATTTAATTTACAAGAGACCTTTGCTTATCTGATTGTTATCCTATTTCTGCTAGAGAAACTGTGACATCTGAAAATGTACTATTTGAAAGTTTTTGCTGATAAAATATATTGTTAGAATAATACAATGAATCAAACTCTGGACATTGTGTTTGTAAAATGGATATTTATAAGAAGCTTTATTTAAGATCACAAATGACTGTTACAGTCCTGCAATAAGGAAAACAACTCAATTTAAAACAGGAAAAGGATGAGAAGAAACACCTCCCCGAAGAAAATATGCACATACTTTGTGTAAGCCCATGGTAACTACGTATATAAAAACGTGCTTACAGCTGGGGATAGTGGTACAAACTTGTAACTATTGCATCTGAGAGGCTGAAGCAGGAATCTGTAGGTCTGAGAATAGCACATGCTACATAGGAGTCCCGGAGATGGTGAGGCCCCATCAGTGCACACACGAAAACCCCCAAACCAAGCAAATTAACCATCTTCAGCCTACCCCTAGAGCCTTGTGTAAGGCGAAGGAGTTAGCTGTGGAAAACCACCCAAGGGATGTTTGTTATATAACATTATTTCAGTACAAGGTGTTTACATGACACCTCCATTATGCTTGTATAACCTGACAACAGCATTCAGTATCCTTTATCCATTTTATATTATTAGAAATGTTGTATATACATTCCATATAGTCCTCAAGTAACTTGTACTCTACACAAAGTTTCTCATATTATTGACATCATGTTTCGACATACCAAATTTATTATCATTAGAGGATGAACATAGCCAAACCATTATTTTTTTAGTCAACTATTTATTTATTTTATGTGTAGGGGTGTTTTGTCTGCATGTATATCTGAGAATCACATGTGTGCCTGTTGCCCAAGTTGGCCAGAAGATCATGTAAGATCCCCTAGGCCTGGTGTTGTAGAAGGCTGTGAGCCACCATGTGAGTGCTGAGAATCAAATATTGGTCCTCTAGCATATCAGCCAGTGCTCTTATGTTGAATCATTTTTTTTCCAGCCCAATATAATCACTAGTAACTAGGGTTCACAGCTAATGTTTTAGATTAGGCTTTACATTATATAGTTATGTGTGCAGGCAGGGAACAAAAGAAAGGCTCTCTCGCTACTATATTATTATATAGACTAATTGCCCTGACTTGAAAATTTTCTCTCACTGCATAACTTCCTGTCAGTTCCTTATCATTTTACCATATACATATGTAATTTTTCTTGGTAGATAAATAAATATACATATTATTCTGAAATGTTATTGGTTAAAGTAAATGTATCCAATCTGAATTCTTGTTACTCTAAAATTGTCTTTGTTTTCCAGAGACAGCCCTCCACATTTCTTCATGCATCTCTTTTGTGTCCAATCACTGTTCAATGGAGCAATAATTACGATGATGTAAACATCATTAACAACTCTGCAGTGTTGTAAATTGTGATTACACTTTGTTTCTTGTATAGGTATTCTTTTCTTTTCCCCCTGAAGTTTTAATTACTTTCCACTGAGAAGTGAAAGATATGTCTAATTATAATCAAACACCTGTCTATTGGTTCACAATTTTTGAATCTGTATTTTTTTTTTTTGAGAGCTCCTTGCTTCTGACTCTAATCTGAATTGAAGTGTTTTCCTCGGCTGTATTTTTTATTGTGTTCTCTTCCCTATCTGCCTTGGGATGGCTTGTCTCACTCTGTTAGTAGATTATTCTGCGAGTCCCCAATCTTTCCCTTTGTGACAGATCTAGACTGTGCTCACTTGCATAAAGTAGAATTCTATGCTCAAAATCCCCCAGTACCCCCTCGAAGGAGTTTAGATTGGCACTGACTGAAGAAGACATTTGTTCCACGTTTGGGGGACAGAAATGAAGTAGACGCCGCAGCCTGTGTGACAAACTCCTGGTTTTTCAGATGGTGGCTTATTTGTGCCTTGTGCCACAGACCCCAGCTCCTCTCACTGACCCTGCAGTGTGGCACCTTGTCTCTCTAGCTCCTCTCAGACTCTTCCTTGAGTTCTCAGTCAGGGCTTGGACATCTCCACAGGGCTTCCTACTTTTTTTGCATGCACTGAATCTGACATGCTCAGCAGAAAACAGATGTGGGTTCCTGGTAGAGATTTTCCAGTATGTTCCAGGCTACCCCATGGCCAGATGAGAGTTTCGGTACATTCTCACTGGTCCCAGTTGGCCCTTCTTCCTGCCTACATCCAACTTTGCTTGTCAACTCCTTTGTTTAACTCACAGTGACTTCAGGCCCCATACCAGTCACCACCAGCTGTCAAATGTTATTAGTTGCAATATGTATTGCAAATTGACTATTCTTTAGCACATAAACATTTCAGGTTTTTTTTTTTTTTTTTTTTTTTTTTTTTAGTCATTATCTAAATCACTCATGTTAGGGGATTACTCTTCAAGTGGCATACAGAGAGAAGGTTCAAAGGGACTAAATGTTTGTGGACTTTAGTGTATCCAAACACTTACCCACAAACATCTTAAAGGTGGACATAATATTGGAAGAATTTCTTCACAGAATTGGATGATACCATTGCATTATTCTCAGTTCCCAGGGATGCTGTTGGGACGCTGATGCTGTTTTGATTTTATATTCATTATGTGTATATTATCAACCTCTAGATGCTTTTAGGAGTTTTCTTTAACCTCTGCTAACCACTATCAGGAATAGTGGGATTGTATGTGTTTTGTTGTTATTCACAGTAATAAATATTCAGTGATCTTTTGCTGTGTGGGAACTCATACTGTTCAGTTTTTTTAAGCTTTTCCCAGCAAAGGAGACAACATTTGAAATGTAAATATATATATATATATATATATATATATATATATAATAAAAAATAAACTTTGCTTGTTTTATGTCACTGATTTCATTCCTTCTTTCTTTTTGTTCTGTACCTCCTAGTGGGAAGTCCAAGCTTCTGAGTGAATTCCACAATTCTCTGCATTTTTGTTCTGCTCCCTAATAGGTTTTTTTCATGTACCTTTTGTTTTTTTTTTCACATTTTTCTCTGAAATATTTGATGTACTCAGTTTAAACTTTAATTTATGAGTGAGTGTTTTCTTTACTCTTTCAATCTTCTTTAGGCCTTCATTTTTTTAAAGATACATTATCTTCTCTTCCTTGTGATAAACACTAGTTATTTAAATCTACATTGAAATTTTTGTTTTTTCAAAAGTCCCTCTCGGTCCCTTGTTTCTATTTTGTGTGTGGCTTTTTGTTTTTGTTTTTGTTTTTTTGTTTTTGATTTTGATTTTGTAATTCAGCACAGTTTCTTGACCAGTTAGTCACATTTAAGAAGGTAGCTTTAGGACTGACTGACATGTTAACACCTGTTGGCATATCTATCACTACATCATAGAATGGTCTCCCTCACCATCTCAGAAAACAGAACAAATGTCCAGCTTCAAAAGACTGTGTACTAACTGGGAGGCAGTGAGGACTGGGTGGGTGTCCTGGCTTAACTCCCTGAACAAAACACAGGTTAGGTATTAGCATCTTAAGCAACAGATATTTTCATATTGTTCTGAAGTCTTGAAGTATGGTACCACTTTGTTATCATGTGATGTCTTCACTGTAGGAGTGTATTGTGGGCCAGACTGCTGAAGTCTCTTCCAGTCACACGATCAGCGTCATGATGAGCTTCCCAATCTCCTGAACTCATGAAAACATCTTTACCTCCCAAAGGTCCCAGATACTATCCAAATGAGAGGCAGAGCTTCAGTATAGAGTTAAGATTCAGGAGAAATATAACTCAGTCCTTAGCTTGTTCTGTTTATGATTTCTGCTGAAGGGAAGTTAGGTTGTCCTATAGTAATGGTGGAGTAGGTCCAGATGTGCTGGAATTGCATATTTTCTCCCTCTCTTCTTCCCTACCCTATCTCCCTCTCTCCGTCCCTCTTTCTTCCTCTCTCCCCCTCCCCCTCTCTCTCATCTCTTGTAGCCCAGGCTGGCTTCTAACTTACTTGGAGCCAGAGAATACCTTGAAATTCTGATCCCTTTGCCAGCATCTGAGTTCTGTTCTCACGTGTAGTGCTAAGGATCAAACCCAGGGTTAATACTCATCATTCCTATCCATACTTTCTCTTGGGGTTCTATCATTCTACTAATTTGTCTTCAACCTCTGGATGGTTCTTATCAGCTTTCTCTATTTGAGCTTTTATCTTTTCCTGAAGAACAGATTTTTATTTATTTACTTAACCATCCAAGTTTTATTTGCAAGTATAATCGACATATATGCAGGCCCATACATAGGAGACACAAACTGTGTCTCAACTAAAGTCACCCCCATTGACTCCTGGGAGACTCCCCCATCCCCAGGTTCTGGTATATCCTTGATATGTCCCCCACAACAACACTCCCACCAGGCACTGATTTCCACTCAGTCTCCAGGCTCTCTGGCCCTCTCTCCTGTCTTCCCTGACACTGATCCTCATCCCCCCATCCCCCTTCCTTCGCACCCCCTAGTTCCCTCCCTCCCTTTGCCTCCTATGACTATTTTATTCACCCTTCTAAGTGAGATTCTTGCTTGGTCCTTCCTTCTCCTTTAGCTTCTTTGGGTTTGTGGATTGTGGCGTGGGTATCCAGTTCTTTAGCAATCATATTCACTTGTGAGTACTTCTCATGCATGTGCTTTTGCTGCTCCCCTCTGCATCTTGCTTGGCTCTTGCTGCTGTCTTTGTTCATATTAGGTGAATGATAAATGTAAGTAGCTGCTCAGCTTTTCTTCCTGTTACATCTATGGTCATTACCATCCTCTGAGTCCAAGCTACCATTGTCTGACTTCCATATACACGGTCATTGCGATTATCAGAGCAGCAGCCATGTTGGAAATATGCCAGTGGGTTTTTCAAAGGAGTGGATTTACATACATATATGTGTTTTAACACTACCGTGTTTACTTGGATACAGAGGATTAGTTTACAACTATCTGCGTTAATTTTAAACTTGAATCTTTAAATATCTGAGGTCCACAAACGAGAATATTTGGAGTTCACACTGAAAATCTCTAGCTTCTCCAGTCTTTGGTCTTATCCACTATACCACTACATTTACTACTAGCTTTAAATTCCAGTAGCAGGAGTCATCCAGTGGTTTACAATTTTTCCATGAAGTAAGTACATTAGACTCTGGGAGCTTTTGGGCTTTCTCCGTTCCCTGAACTTTAAATAAATTATGACACATTTATTTTGCAGCTGAATTAGGTGCCTGGAAAGATCAGAAAATCTATCTTCCATTTCTCGGATCAGGGCTGATCGTCCCAGCAGTGTTTGTATAATGGCTCACTCATTATTGATCAAGGGTCTAGAAAGTCTGGAGATTTTTACATTTTGAGAATTTAGGGAGTAATTTATGGTTAACAAGCAATAGTAGGAAGACACCTATTCTGCATGTTTGGTTGCTAAATGCAGCCGTCAAAGCCGGATTCCAAGAGGTGTATATGTGAAGGATACTGTCATACCAACAGTGTTTCCTGAAGTCAAATATAAAATAATGCAGCAGTAGCACAGTGCTGTGCAGCCTAATGGTCCCTGGGCCTGTTTTCTCTTGGCATCTTACTGAAAAGCAACTTTGGTTATAAATTATGGATGTGAAAAATTATAAAATCTTATGTATTCAAGACTGTGCTCTCTATCTGTTATGAGTGCTGAAGATAGATTCCTTTTATGTTCTTAGATTTTTTTCCTTCAGTTTGCTAGGCATTTCACAAGGGAAGTCAGACTGCTACCCACCTGTCAAAAATTAAATTTTATAAGTTGGCATTCTTGACTGAGCTGCCCCTGATGACAGGAGGTTTGTTTGAGTCTCTAGCCTTGATTTTTTTTTCCTCTTACACAAACAACAATGGTATTATTGTTCTAAAGAGACATAAAGGCATGTTACTTTCATTTTGAATCTAAGAATTCAGGGGACGTCAAAAACATGTTTACAAAGGAAAGACATAATCTTGTGTGATAGAAAGCAATTGTCAGCAGAGTCCTACCCAAGGGGGGAGGATACGAGTACTGAACGATTAGATGGCTCATACTGTACAAACCCGGCACACAGATCTCTCCTACAATATCAGTTATTACCTATTAGTTTCTAAAGAAAAAGCCGATTTGGCTCTTGAGGGACAGTAGAGGACCTACAGGGGGATTCACAGCAGAAGAAATGCTTCAATATTGTAATAGGAATACCATAGGAATACTTAAACATTATAACAACGGCATCAGCCTGAGTCAGACCGTATTTGATGTCCTCTCATGTTGAATCTTTACTCGGAAGTGGAAGGGATATTTTTAACCTTCAGGGTTAACTCCTTCAGCTGTCGCAACTGATTGGCCCATGGCTACAGCGTGTCATTGAGCCATCCCTGTTCAAGTGTTCTAAGTATGTATCGTGCAGACAAAATTACCTGACCAGTACATTCGGAGATGGAGCATTATAAGATTAACTTTAAACTACATAACTGTACAATAAAAAGAGATTGGTACTCCATCACTTATGGAAACTTGCTGCCTTTGTTAATTACAAAAATACTTCCCCCCTCCCCCAAAACTAGCAGCTGCGACTAAAGCTGCTATGGAATATTATGTTGCAATCTACATGTGAACATGTCTGATTTACTTCTCCCAATTAATTCAGTCTGAATCCTATTGGAATTTCCCATTAGTGCAGTTGAATTCAAGGGGGACAAAATCCCATTTGAAATTCTATTTATAAGTGAATTAGAAAAATATTTAGGTTTCTATGCAGTAAACAAAGACAGCTTAAGATAGTTTTAGAAAACCCATTTCACATTGTGTGTTTGATGTTTTTTTTTTTTCCTGGAAGAAAGATACACAAAGAAGGTAAATTATTATAAATGTCATTTGTATTTTAAAGTTTCTATGATAGATTGAAGAGTATTATAAGTCAAATTTGCATAATGAAACTCTCACATGCAGTAGGAAAATACTACTAGCTCTTTTATAACGACAATATGGAGATTTAAAGGATTCTAGAATGAAAAATGCAAAATGTATATGATCATGACAAAGTTTCCTTAAAACCCAGGTCTTTGTAAAAAGATGTACTATTTAGATTATATTATAATTCTAAGCTTTAAAAAATCCCTAATTAATTTGACACTCCAAACATAAGGTGATCTAGAATTAACTTTACTGAGACATGGTTTCAAAGGATTTTTATCTGTGTTAGTTTTGATATAACTTGGTGGGTAATTTGTCCTTTAAGGACGATAAGGCTTGGAACTAGCTCTACGGCACCACTTGAATGGACTACAAGTTCCCATATAGTGCCCAATCATTGTTCTCACTACATCTGTGAGGCTCTTTCTCAATGAGATGCTACTAGAGTCTCTGAGCTAAGTAAGGCAGTTCACCCTCGCTCACCCATGCCTGCCTCATCTACACGATTGAAGCCCTGTGTAGAATAAAAAAGGAAAACCCATCCTCTGTCTACCAGACACTGGTTTCCTTCTGCCTCTGAGCTCAAGAATGAGGCTGATACTTAAATGTCTAGTTTTTCTCCTTCTGAGATTTTTCGATCCAGGCTGTAGCTGTATCAGAATTTATCTTAAGTTGCTAGCGGTATGTCCCAGAGCTTCTTCGCCTCTGTAAGCACGAGAGCCAAGGGTATGTAATTGCTCTCCTTATAGAGATGATGTAAGTCCCATTTTCTTGACTTTTTCTAAGATTTAGAAACTATATGAAACCCAGCCCCATTTAAAACAAAAGTATAGCCAATTATTTTCTGCAAAATGAAATACTTTTCTGGAAAATGAAATTATAAATTAATCTTAATCGAACTCCATGTTGGCTACGTGTTAGAATTTTACAGAATCAGTTTACAGGATGTGGCTAGAACATGTATTTAATTTATGAACTGTATTTATCATATATTTTGCACTACTTACTGATTTTAGTGCTTTGTGAAACATCAGAAATTTCAGCATCTTGGGAAATGATCAAATATAAGGTGACCAGGCAAGGAAGATTTGTTGTCTAGGAATGATTCTCACGAAGTAAGAAATTACTTGGTGACATTGGTTGTTCTTATTGACTTGCTTGAAAAGGAATTCATGGGTGACATTAACTTGCTTGCAAAAGCAATCATAGGAGTTTGAAAATGCCTTGAGAATTACAAAAGGGATATTGATCAGCCACAGTTTCCAAACCCAGGCTATATCTCAGAGGCAAAATGGGCATAGGTAATACTTGGCTTGGGAGAGCATGTGGGTGTGGCTGTTGGAAAGGATGATGATCACCTGGAGAATCCTTACAAGTTTTGTTGCCTGTGAGGAAAAAGATCATTCACAAAAAGGAAAAACAGGAAGGGGAAAGGTCTTAAGGAGAACCTCTGCTTGTTTTCTGGCTCTGTTAGTCAGATACCAACTGACTAACTCTGCTCAGTCAGTCAGTTATTAGTTAGTTAATTCAGTGAGTTTTTCCATCTTCCCAGGAAGCCCATGCTGGCTGCAGCAGGTATGGCACAGGATCCTCAAATTCTCTTGCAGCTTCATAAGCAAATCGAAAACTGCACATCATTTTCCCCCCAAAGACTTAAGCCAGTGGCTTTATTTGCAAAACTGGATTCAAGGTTAAGCCAAGTGAGAGGTTATATATCACGTATGAACTCAAGTCAGAAACATGAAGGGGATTTATTCGCTTGAAATGACAGAAGTGAGGAGGAAATTGTTCTCAACGCTACCCTATTCGAATGATAAGGTCAAAACCTTAGCCAGCAAAGGCTTAGTTCTCCATGAAGCAAGTTCCTGTGTGTGGTGTCTAAGTTGTGAAGTAGCAAGATAGCCCAGAACTGGAATGATAGTTGTTGATTCGCAGGTAATTAAAACAAGAGGGAAAGCCCACTCTTAGATAAATGGGGAGAACATCCTTCCCCTCGCCATGCTGATGAAGTTCAAAGAACACGGATTTTTGGTGTTGTTGTTGCTGATGTTAATTAACTACAGTGGGCTGATAGTGCTGACAATGGAGGGCATTTTCTGTGCTGAACCTAATTGGAAGCTAAATTAATTTTACACAATCGCCTTCCTGTTTTGATGCCTTGAAAGCCCAGTGTTCCTCCAACTGCTGATAATGTGAATTTGTTTTTTTCTTTTATTAGATATATTCTTTATTTACATTTAAAATGATTTCCCCTTTCCTTGCCCCCCCAAAGTCCCATAAGCCATCTCCCCTGCCCCTGTTCCCCAATTAACCCCCTCCCGCTTCCCTGTCCTGGTATTCCTCTACACTGCTGCATCAAGCCTTTCTAGGACAAGGGGCGTCTCCTCCCTTTGATGTCCAACAAGGCCATCCTTTGCTGCCTATGTGTTTGGGGCCATGGGTAACACTATGTGTACTAGTTTTGGTTGATGTTTTTGTCCCTGGGAGTTCTGGGAGTACTCGATGGCTCATATCATTGTTCCCCCTATGGCACTGCAAACGCCTTCAGCTCCTTGGATCCTTTCTCTAGCTCCTCCATTGGGGACCCTGTGCTCAGTTCAATGGCTGGCTAAGAGTGTCCCCCTTTGTGTTTGTCATGCACTAGCAGAGCCTCCCAGGTGACAGCTATATCTGGTTCCAGTTAGCAAGTACTTGTGAGCATCAATAACGGTGTCTGGGTTTTGTAACTGTAATGGCATGTATTCATGTTGATCTTTGTGGACAAACATTTGTGAATGCCATTTTTTCAATAAAACTGTAATAAATGTTTTCTCCAGCATGAGAAAAATAGTTATTTTATTTATTTATTTCTTATTTTTATTTTTATTAGGTATATTCTTTATTTACACTTCAAATGTTGTCCCCTTTCCTGGTTCCCCCTCCCCCCAAAATTCTGTAAGCCATCTCCTCTTCCCCAATCAACCCACCCCTGCTTCTCTGTCCTGGTATTCCTCTATACTAGGGTATCAGGTCTTTCCAGAACCAAGGGCCTCTTCCCCATTTGGTGTCCAACAAAATCATCCTCTACTGCTGATGTGTCTGGGGCCATGGGTAACTCCATGTGTACTCTTTGGTTGATGGTTTTGTCCCTGGGAGCTCTGGGAGTACTTGGTGACTCATAGTGTTGTTCCTCCTGTGATGCTGCAAACCCCTTCAGCTCCTTGGGACTTTCTCTATCTCATCCATCGGGGACCCTGTGCTCAGTTCAATGACTGGCTGAGAGTTTCCCCTTCTGTATTTGTTTTAAGTGTTTGACTTAGAAGTTTTGGTTAGAGTCGAGAAAAGGGATTAGTAACACTACCATCCTGTTTTGTATGAAGTTGGAAAGGATTTTAGGGAAAGTCACACTGTTAGTAATGTGGTGTTCCTCTCTTGCAAACCAGGAACATTTGTACCATTGTCTCAAGTATGTTAACACTGTTCAATCACTGTGTTCTCCATAAGGTCTTACTATTTTTTTCTTTGTCAGTTTCTCTTGTGTGTTTCGTGTGCATGCGTGTGAGCATGTTGCTCTCATGTTTTCGTGTGTGCATGCGTGTGGTGCGCATCCTACATTAGCATCAGCAATTGCTATCCCCCCTCCACTTTCTTCAGTGACATTGACTCTCTTGGTAAAACCCAGTGTGAACTGATATAGCTAATCTTTCTAGAAGGCTTGCTCTGGGGATCCCTTGTCTCTGCCGGTGACACTGGAATTATAGGCCACTGTCCTGCCTCCTGAGATTTTACAGACATCCCTCTGGATCCGATCTCTAGTCCTCATGTGTGTATAGCAAGCATTTGAACCACTGAGTCCTTTCCCAATCTGCTATCTTGTTTCTGTAAACTGCACAGACTGAATGGTCTATTAGCACATCTAATAAGCTAGCTTTAAATGTAACCCACAGAGAGTATGGGTACTGAATGCCATTTATCCCCAAACTTGATACAATTAAAAGAGCAAGTTTCATGAGACATAAAAATATGGCTGGTGAGAACCTATCTTAAGGGTTTTGACACTGGGGGGTTGAAAAAATGGCTCAGTGTCTAAGAGGATTTAGGCCTTTTACCTATCCCTTTTACAGAGGACCTGTGTTCAGTTTCAGCACCCACACCAGGTGTCTCATAACCACAGGTAACTCCAGTTCCAGGAGATCTGATACCTTCTGAACCCCTCATGGTTGTGTATCTAAACATGTGTAATCCCCCCCACACACACACATAGCAAACAAGTCGATCTCTTTATGAAGAGTGGTTTCTGTCACTTTCCAAAGCCTTAGTGTAAAGCATCACTTAGGCCTTCAGAGCATCAGGAGAGATGGAAGTTCATCCTGATACAGTGATCCACATGTGTAGTATTAGCAGTGGAGGTGCAAACTCAGCAGGATTGCAAGTCTAGTGTTAGCCCAAGCTATAGAGTCAGGCTCTCTCTCTCTCTCTCTCTCTCTCTCTCTCTCTCTCTCTCTCTCTCTCTCTCTAAAACTAAACAAAAACAATAGCAGAAGAAATTGAATTGTGTTCTTTGAGCCCAATACATTTTATTTTTCTTCAGAAGAGAGTTTAGAATCACAAGAAGCAGTTGCTTTTGAACATGAGACAAGCTTCACACATGTGCTGCTGAAATTCATTTTGATTATTTACACAACCAAGAGCCCATAAAGGGCCCATGAGTGTCCTATGTTTGTACAGTTGGGTCAAAGGCACCTAACTTCCTGCAGAAGAATTAGCAGTAGGAAAAAAAACATAATTTGAATCATATTATCTTATGATGCAAGACATGTATTTTATCTTTTTCAAAGGGCTTGAGGACTTAACGTACACAGATAAGGCAACATTGAAAGTTTTCCGATGAGTCTATTCAGAAAATACGACCTTGCCTTCCCCTTCATCTGATTTTCTGCATTATTTCTAGCACATTCTGAATCTAAGCAATGACCCATTTCATTTTTTTAATGTGCCAATTGTCTTTTATTTTCTTTTTTTTTATTGTATATATTCTATATTTACAATTCATTTCCCTTTTTCTGGTTCCCCACCCCCAAAGGTCCCACATGTCCTTTTCCCTCCCCCTGCTCCCGCATCCACCCCCTCCCACTTTACTGTTCTTGTACTCTCCCACAATGATGTTTTGGTCCATTCTAGCACCAGTGTCCACTCCTTTCTTCTTGTGAGACATCACTTGATATGTGATTTGTGTCTTTGGTGTTCCAAGCTTCTAGGCTAATATCCACTTATCAGCGACTGTATACCATGGGTATTCTTTTGAGACTGGGTCACCTCACTTAGTATGACATTCTCCAGCTCCATCCATTTCTCTAAGAATTTCATGAATTCATTGTTTCTAATGGCTGTATAGTACTCCATTGTGTATATATACCACATTTTTTGTATCCATTCCTCTGTTGAGGGACATCTGGGTTCTTTCCAGCTTCTGGCTATTATATATAAAGCTGCTATGAACATAGTGGAGCATGTATCCTTATTGCATGCTGGTGAATCTTCTGGGTATATTCCCAGGAGTGGTATGGCTGGGTCCTCCGGAAGTATCCAGCCCAGTTTTCTGAGGAACCGCCATACTGATTTCCAGAGTGGTTGTACCAGCTTGCATTCCCACCAGCAGTGGAGGAGTGTTCCTCTTTCTCCACATCCTCGCCAACACCTGATGTCTTCTGAGTTTTTAATCTTAGCCATTCTGACTGGTGTGAGGTGAAATCTCAGGGTTGTTTTAATTTGCATTTCCCTAATGACTAGTGATGTTGAACATTTTTTAAGGTGTTTCTCAGCCATCCGAATTTCTTCAGGTGAGAAGACTCTGTTTAGCTCTGTACCCCATTTTTGGATAGGGTTATTTGGTTTTCTGGGGTCTAACCTCTTGAGTTCTTTGTATACATTGGAGATTAGCCCTCTGTCGGATGTTGGCTTCATCCCAGGGATGCAGGGATGGTTCAATATACGGAAATCCATCAACGTAATCCACTACATAAACAAACTCAAAGAAAAAAACCACATGGTCATCTCATTGGATGCTGAAAAAGCATTTGACAAAATTCAGCATCCTTTCATGCTAAAGGTCCTAGAAAGAACAGGAATTCAAGGCCCATATCTAAGCATAGTAAAAGCAATATACAGCAGACCAGTAGCCAACATCAAGGTAAACGGAGAAAAACTCGAAGCAATCCCTCTAAAATCAGGGACTAGACAAGGCTGTCCCCTCTCGCCATATCTCTTCAATATAGTACTTGAGGTACTAGCTAGAGCAATTCGACAACAGAGGGAAGTCAAAGGGATACAAATCGGAAAGGAAGAAGTCAAACTATCACTATTTGCAGATGATATGATAGTTTACTTAAGTGACCCAAAAACCTCCACCAGAGAACTCCTGCAACTGATAAACAACTTCAGCAAAGTGGCTGGCTATAAAATCAACTCAAGTAAATCAGTAGCCTTCCTATACGCGAAGGATAAGCAGGCCGAGAAAGAAATTAGGGAAATGACACCCTTCACAATAGCCACAAATGATATAAAGTATCTTGGAGTGACGCTAACCAAACATGTGAAAGATTTATACGACAAAAACTTCAGGTCTCTGAAGAGGGAAATTGAAGAAGACATCAGAAAATGGGAAAATCTTCCATGCTCGTGGGTTGGCAGGACTAATATAGTCAAAATGGCAATCTTGCCCAAAGCAATATACAGATTCAATGCAATTCCCATCAAAATCCCAACTCAGTTCTTCATAGAGCTAGAAAGAGCAATTCTCAAATTCATCTGGAATAACAAAAAACCCAGGATAGCTAAAACTATCATCAACAGCAAAAGAACTTCTGGGGGAATCAATATCTCGGACCTCAAGCAATATTACAGAGCAGTGGTATTAAAAACTGCATGGTATTGGTTCAGTGACAGGGAAGCGGATCAATGGAATAGGATCGAAGACCCAGAATTGAACCCACACATCTATGGCCAATTGATCTTCGACAAAGGAGCTGAAAACATCCAGTGGAAAAAAGATAGCCTTTTCAACAGATGGTGCTGGCTCAACTGGAGGTCAACATGCAGAAGAATGAGAATTGATCCACTCTTATCTCCTTGCACTAAGCTCAACTCCAAGTGGATCAAAGACCTCCACATAAAACCAGACACACTAAAACTAATAGAAAAGAAACTGGGGAAGACCCTTGAGGACATTGGCTCAGGGGAAAAATTCCTGAACAGAACACCAATTGCTTATGCTCTAAGAGCAAGAATAGACAAATGGGACCTCATAAAACTACAAAGTTTCTGTAAGGCAAAAGACACTGTCAAAAGGATAAATCGGCAACCAACAAATTGGGAAAAAATCTTCACCGACCCATTTCATGAAATAGGTCTCCCCCACTCAAATTTAAATTGAGTTCTAGCTTCTTACCAGATTTTAAAGGAATAATACAATATTGTCCAGTGAGTACAATGCTGTACATCAGATCTCTGGAACTTATTTAGCTTATGTATATACATTTTTATAGATTCCACAGTGCCATCCATTTATCCTTTGTCCAGGCCCTAGCAACAGCCATTAATAATATGATTTTGTCAGTGTGACAATTAAATTAATTAGTTTGTCTTGATATGGAGATTCTCACTAAGCTCAAGCGAGTGACTGTTTTAGATACTGCATGTAGTGTAAAATAGATTTTTGTTTGATTGGCTTATCTCACTTAGCTTAACAATGTGCCATCTTACACTTGCTAGGAGAGCAATAGCCTTTTGAAATGGGAAAGATAATAAATGTTGGCAGCAGTGGGAAGAAATTCAAACCTCTACGCAATTAAGAACTTAGTGGACATTATGCTAAATGACCCATTACTCTGGGACAGAATTTGAAGCAAATTCCCCCTTTACAGCAGATCTTTTGTTGTGGTTGCCTGGACCCCATTCTTCCTCTGATGAGATCATTCTTTATCACACACTCCATATAGTTTTTATGCTCATTCCGATGTTGAAGCTAATTCCATCAATAATTCTCTTTTCATGACTCAAGACATCCAGATTGATTTCTGGATGTATTACTTTTCTTTAAAACACAAAAATCTATCATGTAAAGAGAAATGTCTGTGATAAATGGCTTCACTGTCTTCAAACTATAGCAGTTATAGTTAACAATAATAGTCCAGTTCTTTAACAATGTCAGTCATCTATCTTAATTTAGATATACTTCTGTGGTGCTGGGATAAGGAGCAGTCATAGAGAATTGGCAAGGCCTAGAAACGGTTGTTGAGCTATATGCAGAAAAGAAGATTTGATGGGTTTGTTAGGACTATAAGGTGAGGAACTGACCTGAAAAGTCTTCTGAGACCTTAAGAGGGCAGAGAGTATGAGAGGAAGTAGGACGAAGCTTCTCATGTAGACCTGTCGAAGCTCAGTAACAATCTCATATCCGGTTCTAAAACTCAGATGTACAAATGTTCTGTGAGATTCTTCTGACAGACACCAAATCATCAGGGAAAGGGAGGGACTATATAACTCAATGCAGCATGAACCAAAGAATGAGAGATGCAGAAGGACCCCTTGGAAAAATGGCAGAAACTTACCAGTGGCTGTCAGGAGTCAGTATCAGAGTCAGACCAAACTTGTCCAGCCAACAAGTAGCTGCCTACAGGTTACACAAACTGTAGGATTTGGGTATCGTGCATTGTTTCCAAGAGAGGGCAAACCGAATCTGATGCAAAAGCAAAAGCTGAATGGCCCTGGGTTTGGACAGAAAGCACCAGGTAGGGGAAATTGGGACCCAACAGTGGAACACATGTGCATATACATGTGCTGCTGTAAACATGGGATATTTTATCCCACATGGCTCTTTTTCCTTCATTGAAAGATTAGAAAAAGAGCAAGAATTGAAACAAAAGGCTTCTCAAGAAAAAAATTTCAAATACAGTGTCGTTTCTATAAGACTTCTGTTTCTCACACCCCTCTTGAGCAAAAATTACATCCAATACGTCTTTAGCCCATATCCATAAAAATGCATTTGGAGAATTAAGAAAGAATTTCTTCTGTGGCTGGATAATATGACGTCTATAAAACCAGAGACAAGATACTCACAATAGATATTCTTGGGATTAAAAAGGAACTATTTTTCATCCTTTTAACAGACGCCTATTGAAAACTAAATATGTACCATGGTGATTGAAAACACAGAGACGGGCAGCATTTAATTGGCTGCCTTGAGAAAAGTATGTTAGATAGAGAGCTATGCAACTAGATAGCTGCTATATACCACTATGAACGTTTACTAAAAGGCTAAACAAAATGCAGATGGAGTTTAATACTGGAGGTAATAATGGCTGTCTCTATTCGTGGTCTAGAAGACATCAGAACTGGTTGCTCCGAGTTTATTGGTTAAACATAGAAGATCCAGGCATTCCTTTTTTTTTTTTTTTTTTTATGTTTTTCTTTTTTTTTTCTTTTTTTTTTTATTGGATATATTCTATATTTACATTTCATTTCCCTTTTTCTGGTTCCCCATCCCCCAAAGGTCTCACATACCCTTTTTCCTTCCTCTGTTTCCCCATCCACCCCTTCCCACTTCCCTGTTCTAGTATTCCCCTACACTGATGTTTTGATCCTTTCCAGCACCAGTGTCCACTCCTTCCTTATTGTCGGATATCATTTGATATGTGGATTGTGTCTTTGATGTCCCAAGAGTCTAGGCTAATATCCACTTATCAGTGAGTGCATACCATGGGTATTCTTTTTTTTTTTTTTTTTTAAATAGATTTTTTTTATTGTATATATTCTATATTTACAATTCATTTCCCTTTTTCTGGTTCCCCACCCCCAAAGGTCCCACATGTCCTTTTCCCTCCCCCTGCTCCCGCATCTACCCCCTCCCACTTTACTGTTCTTGTACTCTCCCACAATGATGTTTTGGTCCATTCTAGCACCAGTGTCCACTCCTTTCTTCTTGTGAGACATCACTTGATATGTGATTTGTGTCTTTGGTGTTCTAAGCTTCTAGGCTAATATCCACTTATCAGTGACTGTATACCATGGGTATTCTTTTGAGACTGGGTCACCTCACTTAGTATGACATTCTCCAGCTCCATCCATTTCTCTAAGAATTTCATGAATTCATTGTTTCTAATGGCTGTATAGTACTCCATTGTGTATATATACCACATTTTTTGTATCCATTCTTCTGTTGAGGGACATCTGGGTTCTTTCCAGCTTCTGGCTATTATATATAAAGCTGCTATGAACATAGTGGAGCATGTATCCTTATTGCATGCTGGTGAATCTTCTGGGTATATTCCCAGGAGTGGTATGGCTGGGTCCTCCGGAAGTATCACGCCCAGTTTTCTGAGGAACCGCCATACTGATTTCCAGAGTGGTTGTACCAGCTTGCATTCCCACCAGCAGTGGAGGAGTGTTCCTCCTTCTCCACATCCTCGCCAACACCTGATGTCTTCTGAGTTTTTAATCTTAGCCATTCTGACTGGTGTGAGGTGAAATCTCAGGGTTGTTTTAATTTGCATTTCCCTAATGACTAGTGATGTTGAACATTTTTTAAGGTGTTTCTCAGCCATCCGAATTTCTTCAGGTGAAAAGACTCTGTTTAGCTCTGTACCCCATTTTTGGATAGGGTTATTTGGTTTTCTGGGGTCTAACCTCTTGAGTTCTTTGTATACATTGGAGATTAGCCCTCTGTCGGATGTGGGGTTGGTGAAGATTTTTTCCCAATTTGTTGGTTGCCGATTTATCCTTTTGACAGTGTCTTTTGCCTTACAGAAACTTTGTAGTTTTATGAGGTCCCATTTGTCTATTCTTGCTCTTAGAGCATAAGCAATTGGTGTTCTGTTCAGGAATTTTTCCCCTGAGCCAATGTCCTCAAGGGTCTTCCCCAGTTTCTTTTCTATTAGTTTTAGTGTGTCTGGTTTTATGTGGAGGTCTTTGATCCACTTGGAGTTGAGCTTAGTGCAAGGAGATAAGAGTGGATCAATTCTCATTCTTCTGCATGTTGACCTCCAGTTGAGCCAGCACCATCTGTTGAAAAGGCTATCTTTTTTCCACTGGATGTTTTCAGCTCCTTTGTCGAAGATCAATTGGCCATAGATGTGTGGGTTCAATTCTGGGTCTTCGATCCTATTCCATTGATCCGCTTCCCTGTCACTGAACCAATACCATGCAGTTTTTAATACCACTGCTCTGTAATATTGCTTGAGGTCCGAGATATTGATTCCCCCAGAAGTTCTTTTGCTGTTGATGATAGTTTTGGCTATTCTGGGTTTTTTGTTATTCCAGATGAATTTGAGAATTGCTCTTTCTAGCTCTATGAAGAACTGAGTTGGGATTTTGATGGGAATTGCATTGAATCTGTATACTGCTTTGGGCAAGATTGCCATTTTGACTATATTAGTCCTGCCAACCCACGAGCATGGAAGATTTTCCCATTTTCTGATGTCTTCTTCAATTTCCCTCTTCAGAGACCTGAAGTTTTTGTCATATAAATCTTTCACATGTTTGGTTAGCGTCACTCCAAGATACTTTATATCATTTGTGGCTATTGTGAAGGGTGTCATTTTCCTAATTTCTTTCTCGGCCTGCTTATCCTTCGCGTATAGGAAGGCTACTGATTTACTTGAGTTGATTTTATAGCCAGCCACTTTGCTGAAGTTGTTTATCAGTTGCAGGAGTTCTCTGGTGGAGGTTTTTGGGTCACTTAAGTAAACTATCATATCATCTGCAAATAGTGATAGTTTGACTTCTTCCTTTCCGATTTGTATCCCTTTGACTTCCCTCTGTTGTCGAATTGCTCTAGCTAGTACCTCAAGTACTATATTGAAGAGATATGGCGAGGGGACAGCCTTGTCTAGTCCCTGATTTTAGAGGGATTGCTTCGAGTTTTTCTCCGTTTACCTTAATGTTGGCTACTGGTCTGCTGTATATTGCTTTTACTATGTTTAGATATGGGCCTTGAATTCCTGTTCTTTCTAGGACCTTTATCATGAAAGGATGCTGAATTTTGTCAAATGCTTTTTCAGCATCTAATGAGATGACCATGTGGTTTTTTTCTTTGAGTTTGTTTATGTAGTGGATTACGTTGATGGATTTCCGTATATTGAACCATCCCTGCATCCCTGGGATGAAGCCAACTTGATCATGGTGAATGATCGTTTTGATGTGTTCTTGGATGCGGTTGGCAAGTATTTTGTTTAGTATTTTTGCATCGATATTCATAAGAGAAATTGGCCTGTAGTTCTCTTTCTTAGTTGTATCTTTGTGAGGTTTTGGTATCAGGGTAATTGTGGCTTCATAGAATGAGTTGGGTAGTGTTCCTTCAGTTTCTATTTTGTGGAATAATTTGAAGAGTATCGGTATCAGGACTTCTTTGAAGGTCTGATAGAATTCTGCACTAAAACCGTCTGGTCCTGTGCTCTTTTTGGTTGGAAGACTGTCTATGACCCCTTCTATTTCTTTGGGGGTTATGGGTCTGTTTAGACGATCTATTTGATCCTGGTTTAATTTTGGTATTTGGTAGCTGTCGAGGAAATTGTCCATTTCCTCCAGATTCTCCAGTTGTGTTGAGTATAGGTTTTTGTAGTAGGATCTGATGATTTTTTGAATTTCCTCAGTTTCTGTTGTTATATCTCCCTTTTCATTTCTAATTTTGTTAATTTGAATACTGTCTCTGTGCCCTTTAGTAAGTCTGGCTAGGGGTTTATCTATCTTGTTGATCTTCTCAAAGAACCAGCTCCTGGTTTTGTTGATTCTTTGTATGGTTCTTTTTGTTTCAACTTGATTGATTTCAGCCCTGAGTTTGATGATTTCCTGTCTTCTACTCCTCCTGGGTGAAATTGCTTCTTTTTGTTCCAGAGCTTTCAAGTGCGCCATTAAGTTGCTGGTATATGCTCTCTCCTGTTTCTTTTTGGAGACACTCAGGGCTATGAGTTTTCCTCTAAGCACTGCTTTCATTGTGTCCCATAGATTTGGGTATGTTGTGCCTTCATTTTCATTAAGTTCTAAGAATTCTTTGATTTCTTTCTTTATTTCTTCCTGGACTAAGGTATCATTGAGTAGAATATTGTTCAGCCTCCAAGCGTATGGGGATTTTCTGTTGTTTTTGTTGCTATTGAAGAACACTCTTACTCCATGGTGATCTGATAAGAGGCATGGGATTAGTTCGATCTTTTTATATTTGTTGAGATCTGTCTTGTGTCCAATTATATGGTCGATTTTGGAGAAGGTACCATGAGGGGCTGAGAAAAAGGTATAGTCTTTTGCTTTAGGGTGAAATGTTCTATATATATCTGTTAAATCCAATTGCTCCAAAGTTTCGATGAGTTTCTCCGTGTCTCTGTTTAGTTTCTGTTTTCCTGGTCGGTCCACTGTAGATAGAGGAGTATTGAGGTCCCCCACAATCATTGTGTTAGGTGCAATGTGTGCTTTGAGCTTTAGTAAGGTTTCTTTTACAAATGAGGGTGCCCTTACATTTGGAGCGTAGATGTTTAGAATTGTGAGTTCCTCTTGGTGGATTCTTCCTTTGACTAGCAGGAAGTGACCTTCTGTGTCTCTTTTGATGACTTTGGGTTGAAAGTCAATTTTATCTGATATTAAAATGGCTATTCCAGCTTGCTTCCTGTGACCATTTGCTTGCAAAATTGTCTTCCATCCTTTTACTCTAAGGTAGTGTTTGTCTTTGACTCTGAGGTGTGTTTCCTGTAAGCAGCAAAATGTAGGGTCCTGTTTCCGTATCCAGTCTGTTAGTCTATGTCTTTTTATTGGGGAGTTGAGTCCATTGATGTTAAGAGATATTAAGGAATAGAGATTATTACTTCCTGACATTTTTTATGTTATTTTTGTTTTTGAGTAGTTATCTTCCTTTGAGTTTGATGGAAGAAGTTTACTGTCTTGCTTTTTCTTGGGTGCCATTTCCTTCCTTGTGTTGGAGTTTTCCTCCTATTATCCTTTGTAGAGCTGGGTTAGTGGAAAGATATTGTGTAAATTTGGTCCTGTCATGGAATATTTTGATTTCTCCATCTATGTTGATTGAGAGTTTTGCTGGGTATAGTAGTCTTGGCTGACATTTGTGTTCTCTTAGGGTCTGCATGAGGTCTGCCCAGGATCTTCTAGCTTTCATGGTTTCTGGAGAGAAGTCTGGTGTGATTCTGATAGGTCTTCCTTTATATGTTACTTGGCCCTTTTCTCTTACTGCCTTTAATATTCTTTCTTTGTTTAGTACATTTGGGGTTTTGATTATTATGTGACGGGAGGTGTTTCTGTTCTGGTCCAGTCTGTTTGGAGTTCTGTAGGCTTCTTGTACATTCATGGGCATCTCTCTCTTTAAGTTAGGAAAGTTTTCTTCCATAATTTTGTTAAAGATATTTGCTGGCCCTTTAAGTTGTAGATCTTCACTCTCATCTATCCCTATAATCCTTAGGTTTGGTCTTCTCATTGTGTCCTGGATTTCCTGGATGTTTTGGGTTACAAGCCTTTTGGATTTTGCATTTTCTTTGACTGTGGAGTCAATGGTTACTATGTTATCTTCAGCATCGGAGATTCTTATTTCTATCTCTTGTATTCTGTTGTTTATGTTTGCATCTACGACCCCTGTTTTCTTCCCAAGGTTTTCTATCTCCAAGGTTGCCTCCTTTTGTGATTTCTTAGTTGTTTCTACCTCTGTGTTCAGATCTTGGATGGTTTTGCTCAGTTCCATCATTTGTTTGTTTGTGTTTTCATGTAATTCTTTGATATATTTTTGTGCTCCCTCTTTCATGACTTCTGCCTGTTGTTTCAAGTTCTCCTGCATTTCTTTAACTGATTTTCTCACTTCCTCTTTATTGGTTTCTGTCTGATGGCCCATATTCTCCTGGAGTTCTTTAAGTGTTTTTTGTGTTTGGATTGTAAGAGCTTCTACTCTATTGATGTTCGCCTGCATTTCTTTAAGAGATTTGTTTATGTCTTTTTTGTGTTCCTCTAGGAGCATCATGACCTGTGCTTTTATATCTAACTCTTGTTTTTCTGGTGTGCTGGGGTATCCTGGACTTGCTGTGGTTGGCGAATTGGGTTCAGATGGTGCCATATTGCCTTGATTTCTGTTAATAACGTTCCTACGTTTGCCTTTTGCCATCTCTTTATCTCTGGCGCTAGTTGGTCTTATTGTAGATGGCGCCCTGCTGAAAGCACAGCACGCCTGTCCCCAGGAGACAGATCCCTTCTGGCAGCTTGTCTGTGCTGGACTATGCTTGCTCTGAGTCCAGGTCCCTGACTCCAGCTGCTAGAGTGCCGAGCTGTGCCCCGAGGCGGCCCAGTGGCCCCTCGCTGCTAGTCCGCTCAGAGAGCTGGTCCCGGCCGGTAGTCTGCACCCGCAGCTGATCTTTCTGTGCCCGGATCTGCTGCAGAGCTAAGCTAAGCTATAACTCTGGCCACGCACCTGATTCCAGCCGCTCACTGCGTCCAGTGTGCCTGCTGTTTGCGCGCGGGGGTCTGGGGCAAGGTGGCTGCCCCTGCTGAAAGCACCGCGTGTCCTTGGCTGAGCTGTTTGTGCCCGGCTCTGCTGCTCCCTTCTGGCTGTGTTGACTGTGCTGGACTATGCTCGCTCTGAGTCCAGGCCCCTGACTCCAGCTGCTAGAGTGCCGAGCTGTGCCCCGAGGCGGCCCAGTGGCCCCTCGCTGCTAGTCCGCTCGGAGAGCTGGTCCCGGCTGCTAGTCTGCACCCGCAGCTCAGATCCAGGCATTCCTAACCACAATCACAACTACAACCCCACAAACAAATAACATCTTTATCTTCATAATAAGTCAATTTTCAAGATGTTTGCAATGTGTCTTATGTGTTATACAAAGTATATAAATACAGGCATCTCTCCTCATTTCCTAGTATACAGAGGAGGAATTTAGGACTAAATTGAAAAGCTGAGTGAGACTCATTGGGGATATGAAACCTGAAGTGTCCACTTCTTATAGCCAGACAGGAATCCCAATGGGACAATAGGGACACCAACCCACCCACAAAACTTCTGACCAAAAATTTATCCTGTCTGCAAGAAATTCAGGGACGGAGGATGGAGCAGAGACTGAGAGAATAGCCAAGTAATAACCTGGCCAACTAGAGACCCATTCCACAGGCAAGCACCAGTGCCTGGCACTATTAATGATACTCTGTTATGCTTGCAGACAGGAGTCTAGCATGGTTGTCCTCTGAGAGGATCCACCCAGCCTCTGACTCAGAGGGATGCAGCACGCACAGCCAAACATTGGATGGAGCTTGGAGACCCTTATGGAAGAGTTGGGGGGAAGGACTGAGGGCCCTGAAGGGGATAGGAAATCCATAGGAAGACCAACAGAGTCAACTAATCTGGAGCCTTGGGGGCTCTCAGAGATTGAACCACCAACCCCCAAAAAACCATGCCTGGACTGGATCTAAGCCCCCCACACATATGTAGCAGATGTGTGGCTTGGTCTTCATGTGGGTCCTGACAACTGGAGCAGGGGGCTATCCCCAAAGCTATTGCCTGTCTGTGTAATACATTCTTTTATCTGGACTACCTGTCTGGCCTCAGTGGGAGAGGACACACCTAACCCCGCAGACTTGATGTGGTGTGATGAGGGATACCGGGGGGGGGGGGCTGCACCCTCTCAGAGGGGAAGGGGAGGAGGGCATGGGGGAAGAGGTTGTGAGAGTGGGAAATCAGGAGAGTGGGGCAGTGCTGTCATAGGGATGTAAACCCAATAAATACATTAAAAAATAAAAGAAAAAGAAAAGAGAAAAGTGATGGGCCCATGCTACTGCAGAGGGTAAGTGGATTAACAGAGCCCCACATGATAAAGAGCTGAAATTTGCCATCTCTAATCATCAATAAGTAGAGTTCAAATCTCAACTGAGTTCTAAGTTCTTTTTTATGCATGTGCTTGTGTGTGCAGTGTGTGTGTGTGTGTGTGTGTGTGTGTGTGTGCTCATTTCCATGTGTTTGGGTGCATGTGTATGCAGGTGCATAGTCATATATGTTTGCATGTGGAGGGCAGATACTAATGCTGAATATCTTCTTGGAGACTGTCTGCCTTTTATGTTGAAATATTGCTTCTCACTTGAACTCCAGGCTCACACAGGCGGCTGGTCCAGTTAGCTAGCTTGCCCCAGGGAGCCCCTGTGTCTCCCTCCTGAGTGCTAGGCGTACAGGCGGTAATACAAAGCCCTCTTGGACTTTATTTGGGTGCTCGGGGGTCTGATCTCTGGTCCTGCGGCGGCAAGTGCTTTAGCTGATGAGCCATCTTGCCAGCTCCAAGTTATGACTTTAAATAATTCATCAAAGCAGCTTCAGCCAGAGTCCCCGTCTCATCTCCCCTAGCCTCACATGCCTGTGTGAGCCTCCTGTTAGGAAAGGACATTCCCTAAAGACAGACAGGCATGCTCTTCCCTGCATTATCAGACTACTGAAAGAGTAAGAGGGAAAACTTCTCCTCGACTCCCATGCTGGGAGAGGGGAAAGGTTGAGGCTTAGAGCCAGCAAACTTGCCCCCCAGGTAGAGATTTCACAGCTGGGATAACTTGACATATGCATGTTTTCTGCCCGTCATTTCATCTTCTTCTCTTTTAAAGGTATAAAATGGTAATATTGCTGCAGAAAAGGCAGAGAGAAAGCAGAAATCCTTTTTTTTTTTTTTCTGTTGGTGTGCAAACAGCTCTCACCTAACAGGTGGACAAGAGATAGTTTATTCTGGAGCCACATGTGAATGATCATGACTCCAGAGCATAGATTTGTATCACCCAAAACTCCAGGTTCTACTGCTGAAACTCTCCTTATGTTTTTATATATGGAACAAAGAAACTCCCAAATCAACCAACTTCAAATAACACCGGTGGGCACCTCAGGCAGGCCAGTTACAGCAACATGTGAAATCTTCTGCTCCAGCTTTAGACAGAACCTGATAACATTTTTAGCATGGTGGGTGCTGCAGCCCAGTAGCGTGTTACACTCCGAAAGGTTTCATGTGACAGTCATAAGGATGTTTATACACACGTGGGCAATGGGTGTTTATTGAGGAGGGTAAGGGCAGTGATGTGGGAGTGGTTGGGGGTGGGAGTGGGGGTGGGAGCACTCTCATAGAAGCAGGGGGAGAGGGGATGGGATAGGGGGGTTCCAGAGGGGAAACCCGGAAAGGGGATAATATTTGAAATGTAGATACATAAAATATCCAATCAAAAAGTAAGAGAAATAAAAGGAGGGTAGCCCAGGTTAGTTGGTTGTGTATCTGCTACATTCTACCATCAGGGAAGGTGAGGGTTAAGTTAGCCCAGGCTATTTTGGAGATAAAGGTTTGCTGATGATGTGTTTGTGAACCACAGGTTGAGAACAGCTGCCATAAGCAATGAGAGCTGTTGCTTCCCTCTTCCCTGTTTACGAAGTCCAGGAACCCAGTCCTAGGAATGGGACTGTCCAAATTCAGGGCGGGTCTTTTTCTGTCTCTGTTAAGACAATATGGCTACTTCCTCACAGATGTACCCAAGGTTAACTAAATCTAGGTAATCTTTCATAGCCAAGCCCAGAGGCTTGTCTAGGTGAATTCTGGATCCCATCAAGTTGACGTTAAACATCACAACACTCATTGCAATAGCACTTACTAAACAGGCTTTTTCTTGCAGTTTTGATGATTTAACACATGTCGGAATATTTTTTTTTCCTGTGACACTTGTATCTAAAATTCAAACTAAGCTCATAAAGCAGGCCAGACTAGAATTATAAATAGCCATTATTATTGTCTCGTGGAAACATATTCACACACGTAAAGTTCCCTCAACGTAAAAAAAAAAAAAAAAAAATGTTGTCTTCTATTTTAAATTCGTATTCCCACTGCACTTAATATCATTCTAATATACATTGGCTGAATCCACACATTTTACAGGTGAATCAATTAATTTTGCTTATTATAATATTTCCTATTAGAGCTATGATTTCATTTGGTCTTTATCTTCCCTGTAGGTTTTAAACCAGTATCTTCGTTAACGATGATGTTAGATCTTGTTTAGTACACAGTCTTAATGCATTTTGTTTTGACTAATCCATTTGGTCAGCTCTGTTACTCAAACTACAAGCTGCTCTGAGGCCCGGGACAGGAGGAAGAACAAACCCCAGAAGAAATGGTGATGTCCTTTCATTCACATACTTCAACCATGTATTACCCATCATGCAACAAAACCTGTTGTTCTCTTTGCTGGTTTGATTCTTAGATGTAGTTGCTTACCTCTGGCAAGGGAACATAAAGGGTAGGGGTGCCCATACCTGAGTTGGCTAATTGGACCCCAAAGTCAGTTCACAGTTTTCAAAATTCACTTTTAATCCCATATGCAATGCGAACTAAAGAAGAGTTACTTACTTCTCACATCCGTAAGCTTGTCTCATTTCCGTGGGGAATTCTATGAAAAATAGTGGATCTAGTACCTGCCCTGAAGGAACTTAAAATCTAAAAGTACATAGACCGTAAAACAAAGGAATGAAAGATACTTACAGGCAAACTCAATTTACACTTTCTGATTTTTTACAGGCTCCAGGGAGAGTAGAAAATTCTATTGCATATTGCACTCATAACTTCTGATGAAAAAAAAATCAATGCCTTTTTATATATTGCCAACATAATGGATTCTATGATATGAACAGCAGAAGAGGAATTTTTCAGAGGTGAAAAAAACAAGCCAATCAGAAGCTGGGAGATTTCGGGTTGAGAGTTCCAAAGGAAAAGAAAAGATACAGACAAACACATCACAGGGGTATCCTTTCGAGAAGCAGGATGGTTCCCCTGGCAACCTTTGTGTGGAGTCTGCTAGGCAGCACACAGCAGAGCCTCCTGTTTTTACATTGCAATCAAGAGCTTGATTGTTTCCTTAATGTGATTATTTTGCATTTTCTTCTCCTTTTTTTCCCTTTCCCTTGCGCCCACTTTTACAGCTAGGCCTAAAATCTGGTGGTGGTTCTTAATTTGTCAGAAATGCAAATTCTTGGAAGAAAATGAGAAGAACCAAAGGAGGCAAAGTTTAGAGGAATTTTGAAGATTTAAATTCTAGAAACCGAAAGGGAGGATTGATCAATCGGAAAGTCAAAATTTCCAAGGAAGCACAGAGAGGAATTTCTGAATAATAAGGATGTTTTCCTAATCCTGGACCTTAAGAAGATAGTTTAAAATGACAGGAAGCTTAATTATTGGCATGTAAACTATACTACAAGCAGAGTGTGCTTGTACCTTAGTCTATCTAAGTTATCTGCTGTTAGTACAATGGACTTTTCATTCATTGGAACTAAGAGCCACGATTACCCACCATCCTTACCTGCCAACCTCATAGCTTCAGGGCTCTTCCTTTTGACCCTTGTTTCTTTCCCGAGAGTGACCCTTTCTGTCCCTGTGAAAGTCAGGACATAATTTCCTACCAGGCTCACTTTGGCTGAAACTCTCATTCCTGTTGTTTTCCTTTGCTTCATTTTCTTTTAACAGTCCTCTTGTTCTTGTTTTTCTAAAACCCTGCTAGAGAAAGTCAAGGGAGTTTGCCAATTGAGTTCTGCGCAATTAGGCCCTCCATGCTATCCCAGGATCCTTTTATTTACCATTAACAAACCTCCTAGAGTGTTTTCTTTTCCACTTGTTCTAATTCTCTTTCAATTTCCTCCAGCCTCCAACATAACAATTGACTTCCTCAATCCAAACCAAACCTTTCTCTTCTTATCTGAGACATTTATCTCCACATTCTCTCCTCTTTACCTAAAAACATCTCTACAACCATTGAGCAGATAGTTTTAGGGGGGAGATATTAAAATTAGGATTATTCAAGAAGATTATTATTAAAGAGTGACTTTATTAGGGCTTCCATTGCTATGAAGAGACATCATGACCAAGGCAACTCTTATAAAGACAAACAGTAAATTGAGACTGGCTTCCAGTTTCAGAGGTTTAGTCTGCTATCATCATGGCAAGACTCGTGGCAGCTTGCAGGCAGACATGGAACTAGAAAAGATGCTGAAAGTCCTGCATCCATATCTGAAGGCAACCAGGAGAGACTGACATCCTTAGACAGCTAGGAGGAAGATCTCTTCCACAATGGGTGGAGCCAGAGCATAGAGACCTCCAAAGTCCACCCCCACAGTGACACACTTTCTCCAACAAGGCCATGCCTCCTAACAGCACTACTCCTTATGGGCTGAGCATGTTCAAACCACCAAAGAGGGATTCCTTATAATGGTCAGAGGTGGATAGTCACCTAAGAATAGGAACCTTATGTCCAAATTAACAAGTGAAAAGTGTGGTCTTCTTGTTGAGCGAACATCCTTAGGAGGTCAGCCAGCAATTCGTGGATGGATAACATCAGGTCAATATGACTTTGAAAAGGCTAAGATTTGAATCTGATTTCTTGTCCTTTCTACTGAATTTTCCCTCGATGAGGTCTGTAGTTCTGTGGGCCAGCACGGAAAACAGAATGGGGTACAGGTTTAGATGGACAAATGAAAAATATATAGCATAGATTTGCATAGATATTTTTGTTGCTTATTACATGAAATACACTATTTCATATTTTACAAATGCTACACAGTCCTGCTTCCAACTTTACAGAAATTCAAAGTGAAGAAGTGAGACTGTGCATGCACACCCACATGTATGTATGTTTGAGTGTGAGTATGAGTGTGAGTGTGAGTGTGTGTGTGTGTGTGTGTGTGTGTGTAAGAGAAATTTTAGGGCAAATTTGCCGGCTCTAACAGTCTCAATAAGTTGGGCTCCACCTATATGCTGATTATGATTATATATATGAGTGGTCATCAGAAACAGAGAAAAAAATTAATATCTGCCAACAGGATCAAATAGCAGGATCTAGTGATCCCAAGCTTATCAATAGGGTACTAAAGAGAGCTTTTATCTAGAAAAAGAACTATGGGCAACAGGCATGAAGAGTTGAGATATTTTCGTCAAAGCAAGATCTCATCTATCATTGTTTAAGCTTATGTCATGTAAGGGAGTCTGATAACTATTAAATTATTGTTGTTGTGATAGTTGCTATTGACTATCAATTTGCTAGATCACCTAGGAGCTTCTGGTGCATTCCTCAGAGGGATTATCTAGATCAAGTTAGCCTTTAGGAATACCTGAGAGGAATCATTTATATTAGGTTTACTGATTTGGGAAGACCTACCTTAATCATGGATGGCACCATCCTATGGACCTGGGTCCTAGACTGAATAAAAGCAGAACATGAGCTGGATCCTTACATTTCTCTCTCTCTGATTCCAAAGTGTGGATGCACCTTTCTCAAGCTTCTGCCTTCACAACTTCCCTGCCATGATGGACTATCCCTTAAAATGGGACACAGAATAAACTGTCTACTCCTAAGTTGCTCTTGCCAGTGTATTTTAGCACAGCAAGAAGAAAAGTAACTAAGAAGGTTTTAATCATGCTCTTCATTTCCCTCATCACATGGAGGGGGCGATCCCATTCTGACAAAATCCATTCAGCGTCTCTACCATATTTATTCAACTCTTGCAAGTGGTTTGCCCTACCTGGCTTCAGGGCTGCACTCCATTTTCCTGGAATCCCAATGAACTTCAGCTTTAAGACAATGACTTGTCTCTGAGCCTTCAGCTGCGGAGAGGAGATAAATTAATTAAATAAATTAAATAGACAAACATTTCTTAATCATTATCACATCTCTACAGACACCAGTAGGAGCTTGAGCCTCGAGTAAAAGAAACAGACCAGTGAAGTCTGGTACCAGGCTTTTTCTCTGCTTTTAGTCACAGTGTGGGCCAGGAGAGGGTCAGTGTGGTCTGGCCAACCTAGCTTCCAAGTGCCTGCTACATGAGTTATTAAACTGCATACATAAGTGTGTAAAAACATAGGCCTAAAAAGAGAATTTCAGTGTAACAAAATGTTGTCAGGTAACTGCATATAAAACTTTGGCAGATGAGGGATGGGAGGCATGACTATTGGATGGGGAAAAAAAAATACCACAGACTTTTCATGTGATCGAGACCTGGAGTATTGAAGAGCTTTCACAGAAATGGCTGTCGAGAGGGCAGGGAAGGGATTCTAACCGGAGATGAACAACCGCCGAGGCTCGCCCATATTACATCAAATAGCCTGCTATATTAAAATTAATTAAAAGTCTACTATTTCTACAGTAATCTCAGTGGAACTCAGACTTATTTCCATGTCTCCAGATTCCACCACAATTACTGGTAATTAATAAGTGTTCACAAGGCTGGAGATCGTTGGGAAGTGAAAAATGCTTCTTGCTCTTCCAGGGATCCTGAGTTCAATTTCGAGCCCCTGTGACAGGTAACGCACAGCTGGCTGAAGCTGCCGCACCAAGGCAATTGAATGTTCTTTTCTGGAATCTGTGCATGCAAACATGTGTGGCATACAGCTACACACACACACACACACACACACACACACACACACGTAAATAATATAACTCCTTGAAATAATGAAAAGCCATGTTTAAATTAATGACTCACAAAACATGGAGATTATCTTTCCTTTAATATACTTACCACTCAAGAGCTTCTCACTGAAGCAGTGTTCTTTTATTATCAGCAATAATTTTTCATATTATTAATAATTACTCAATTATTTTTCACCCGTTTCTTCTAAGTATGAACTGTGCTTCAGGTACTAGGTATCAGATTAGGCATGGATCTCAGCAGCCACCGAATACTCACAGGCCACATGAAGATTTTAAACATACAAGGGAAATCCCTCAGCAGATTAGGCCTGGATATGAATTTTCTCCATTGAGCTCTTAAATTTTCAACAATTGAAAAGTGATTTACAAGCACATTGTAGCTGGCAGTTAATATGCAAATCTGGACAAAGATTACCAATTAAATTATAAATCCAGGAAATAGTGTAAGTTAAAAACATCTTTAGTGTTCATGATAATGTGAGAGGCAGAGAGCTAGCCACAGGGTCAGTAATAGCAAATGGCAGACTCGAATGATAAAGAATAAAATAGTCCCTGAAGAATGACTCTTCATTTTCTTTAATAACAAGATCATCTGATATCAAACTCATAACATCCTTATTGACATAATTCACAATAATCAGAATAATCCCATTTTGTTTTGTGAGAGTATCTTATCAAGCAAATTAAGACATATTTCAAAATATTTTTCAAGGTTGTCCAGCAACTGCCATAGTTGAACTATGTAAGAATAAAAATAGTTTTGTTTCTGTGTCTTGCTACTTAGTTTTTATATAGTGAACACATTTAAAATCTAATCTGAATTTCTCTTATCTAACTCAAGCAGAACCTCCTGAGAAGGCAGTTCTTGTTAGCCTCATCCAAGGGAGTTTCCTGCAAATTCCATGAGAATGGAGATTATCCATCTTACTGGCACAGAACAGCAGGACCTCCTGCCCTTTCCTATTGGAGCCCAAACCATCTGACTGTGATGCTTGTGACCCTGAGTGGTTGGTGAGTCAGGAAGTGGATAGTATTGAGTGACTTGGAATCATGTGCTGATAATTTTCATCTTTCATTCTTGTTATCTGTTTTATACTTGATGGTTTGTAAGCCTGTCGCCATTTCGGTCTAAGAGTATAAAAGATGATGAACTATTCCTGAACAGCTCCTATAATTTAGATGGAATGGTAGACAGTTCCTATTCTCTGGGTGCAGCAAAACAACCTCTGAAAGCATACAACTTCCAATTAAGAGTAAAAAGTAAGCATTCTTCCTTGTTAGATGACTCGATCCCTGCTTGGGGTGCATTGGAAGTGGTTATAAACCTCACATCTTTCTTTTTAACCTTTAGATTAGCAGGTCGAACACTTGAGTATCATGAATCTTGGTTATGGCTATCTTCCTTTCTAGGGATAGCCACTGTGTCTTGCTCATTTCCACTGTCTTTTGTCACTTCTGTGATAACAGGAGTATGCGGTTAAACGTCATTGTCAATTGAACTGTATTTAAAAATACCTTTGAGGGATATTTGGGCTCCTTCCAATTTCTGGCTATTATAAACAAGGCTGCTATAAACATAGTGGAGCATGTGTCCTTATTGCATGCAGGAGGAATGGATACAGAAAATGTGGTATATTTATACAATGGAATACTACTCAGCAATTAAAAATAATGAATTCATGCAATTTGTAGGTAAATGGTTAGACCTGGAAAATATCATCCTGAGTGAGTTAACCCAATCAGAAAAGAATACACATGAAATGCAATCACTGATAAGTGGATATTAATGAGCCCAGAAGCCCTAAATACTCAAGACACAAATAGCAAGTCAAATGATTCCCAAGAAGAAGAAAGGAGAGGACCCTGGGCCTGTAAAGATTGCATCCAGTTTAGTAAAGAAACCGAGGCGGGAGGGGGAATGATTGGGGAACAGTTGGGGGGGAGAGGAACTATGGGAACTATGGTGGGTGGGAACTGGGAAAGGGGAAAGCCTTCGGAATGTAAACATAGAATATAGAAAAAAAATAAAAAAAAATAAAAAGGAACTATTTTCAAACCTTAAAAAAAAAAAGAAGTTGTGTCTGTATAAAAAAAAAATACCTAGAGTATTAGTGAGACACACACCCTTGATTGTCCCAGTGAAGACTATTCAGGAAAGGATGAACGGAAGCAGTTAACATTTGCCAAAGTTTATGCAGCACCCTCCCCCCCACTAGGGCACTAGGCTGTCTCAAAGGGAGAAGGAGAAGATTATCTGACCACTGTTCATCCTTCTGTTCTGGACTCATCTCCGAAAGAACAAGAAGCCACATATTACTGCCTCTATGCCTTCCTCCCCATGGTGGCACCTTCAAACTGTTGAGTCAAAATAAACTTTTCTGCTGTCAAGTTGATTCATGGCAGGTATTGATGACGGGATTTATAAAAGTAATACAACCGGACAGAAATGAAGGGGTCCTGGGCACCCTCTTTGCCACTAGTATCCTATTGCTCTTCACCTACTTCGAGGCTCTACATCTAAATTAAGTCTTACCTACCAAGGACCTTGCCTCTCTCTTTCGCCTTTGCTAGCTGCTTGGTACAACATCTTGTTTACTTTCTCCTCCTCTGGTTCTTAGAGGGACACTAGGCTGTGGGGATTTATATTCTGCATCTTTTTGGGAAGATGTAACTTTTATCCCTGGGGAAGCCATAAAAAAAGAATGTTGGTTTGAGTATCATTTGGCAGGAGGGTACTCTCTGAAGCTGGATGAGAATCCATATCTCTCTGTTTAGAAGGTGCCTCTTCTAAACTTTCCTCCTGGTTTCTTATTTGAAGACTCTTCTCTCTCCCTACTTGATCTTGCACTGTCATGAGAACTTTTCAGTAATAAACCTGCTTCCACTTTTTTCTCTTTTTCTTTTTCTTGTCTTAAGTCTGGGTGATTGTTGTGCTCTGTCAATGCTTGCACGTATGGTCTCTCTTTTCTCATTGCCATGACTTTACTAAGGATAATTTAGAGCTTCAGTTAAGACCTCCTGACACTTTTATAACACCTTTTCTTTCAATTTCAGCCTGGAGCCACTGTGACTTGTGGCTTCTAATTATTTCCATGGATGGGTTGGGAGTGGGGGTGGGTGTCTTAATGGACTCAGAAACCTCTGAAACCACCTAGGGCTGAAGAGGCTGAGAAACGCAGTAAACACTGAATGTCCTCAGTTAGGATTTGAAGACTCCCAATGTCTTTTACTGATCCCTGAGTCTCTTCATCACAATAGAGTTGAGTCCCTATAACAGTATACATAGGAACAAACAAAACCTTAAAAGAGTGTTTCATCTATATTGGAACAAAAAATTTTAGGCACTATATTGAGCAGGTGACAATTTGTTCCATCTGCTTGAAATGTAATCTGGATAAAAATATAGAGACAAAGAACATGCACACATACAAATTATGTATTCTTGCATTTATGCTTGATATAGCACTAAACTTTTGAAGTACTAAAAGTCATAGTAATTTCAATTTGAATCTACCTGTCTGTAGCTATGTATCATATGTATATGATATTCTCTATCCTCTGCATTGTTTTATCAAATCATTCACCAAAATCCATCATCAAGAACGCTCAACTTTAATCGGCTTAGGGAGAAGCAAGTACTTATATAGATTAGCTGTTCTTAAATTTTCCTGAAATAAAGGGCTGGAACAATGGCTCAGTGGTTGAGAATTTTTGCTGCTCTATGATGAGAATCAGAATTTGGATCCCAGCACAGAAGTTGAGCTGCTCACTGATACCTGTAACATCAGCTCTAAGGAAACTGATATACGTTCTGTTCTCCACAAGTGGTGTGTGTGTGTGTGTGTGTGTGTGTGTGTGTGTACCCCCAAATAAATAAAATAAAAACATCTTTTAAAAACTGTCTTAATACAATTACAAACTCAAATGTTTTCAAGTTCACATTATCTGCATAGATATTTGATAAGGGAGGCTAATTTATCATGCCTGGCTTAATATAAGTCACTGTGCCTTCTGAGGCATTAGAATTGAAGGTGACATGCACATACATTTTTAATTGTGTTTGGATTTACAAGGCCCATACGCTTAGTTTATGTCAACTAGGTAATAAATAATAAATAAAACAGTAAATAAAAAATAAATACAGAAATGAATGGGATTGTATGATTGTCACGACTTTAGATGCCTAGCTCAGCAGTTAAACAATCATCTGCAAGTTTAACTTCTTGAGCTGTTTTAATGGCATTTTTGATACTCGTCTATTGTGTTATTGAAAAGCAATAGAAGTGAACTAACACGTGGGGTCGTGTGACTTTATTTGATGGCTGATGTCATTGCCACAGTCCAAGCACAGTTATTAGGAACATATGAGTTCACATTGACATACATGGCATGGGAGTTTTCTGATGGTAATGATCAAACATAGTCATGCTTCACAATGAGGTTTTAGTTAGTCACAGTTCTCCAGCGAACCAGAACCAGTTCAGCGTGGGTTCAAATACCAGAGAAGCAGAAGGATCTGGGGTGTAGTTCTGATGTAAAGGTTAGAACACCAGGAAGACTCAGTTGTCATGGCAACTGGGCATCAATCACCACTCACGCATGGGCAGTCATCCCCTTTGCCCTATACTGGACTTGTAAATTGGATGAGATCCACCTATATGAGAGAAGACAATTGGCCTAATTCATTTTATAGATTTAAAGTTAAACTCACCTAAAACACCATTAGGAAAACACCCAGAGTAATGTTGAACTAAATGGCTGAGCAACAAGGGGTCTAGTTACATAATCAGAACAAGTTCACCACTTGTTACATGTCTTTAATTGTACCTATGCTCCAAATGAGGGCAGTCCAAAGTTCAATAATACAGAACATAATATTGCTCTACTATGTTCTGTCACATACTACAACTGAAATGGAATGTATACTTTCTCCAAAGAAGGAGGTAAAGATATTGAGTATATCCCTTCTTCTCCTTCATACTGTATATCTTAAACAGAATGGCATAAAATTAAAAATACATATGTAGCATAGTAGAACATGAGCAAATCTATGTGGAAAAAGGAATATAATATAGGAGATGACAGTGATCTTACATTTGCCTGTAAAAAGCCAGCAGGATACGTTTGACAGCTTTCAATCTGAAAGTTAAGAGATAGTCATCAAATATCTAGCTCATTTCTAAATAAGATAAAATACCCAAGAACTCAAAAGTTTAAGTTTATGCACCATTAGCCTTTATTTTTAGTGTGACTAAGGATATTTGGATCAACGGAATTAATCATATACTTTTGCCAAATTGAGAAAAAGAAACCTGTGTCATGCAAAAGCTAATCTGTTCAGAAATTTCAATTATATATTTATGAAATTTGTTAAGCTATTTCCGAATGCAGTACTATTACAGAAGATTTCCTATTCCGTTTGCATTCTCTCTCTCTCTCTCTCTCTCTCTCTCTCTCTCTCTCTCTCTCTCTCTCTCTGTGTGTGTGTGTGTGTATATGTGCGTGTGCGTGTGCGTGTGTGTGTGCGTGTGTGTAAAACACATTAACATCCCCAGTGTTTAATGTAAATTCTGGGGACTAAATTCCAGTCCTCATGTTTGTACAATCACTTTGCTGAGTGAGTCATCCCCTAGGCCTCTGCCCCCTTTACCCCTTTTAGTTGATTATATTGGGTGTTTTATTTTAGTAATTGAAGACTAATACACATTTGATTCCACATATTGAATAGTGAAAGTATCTACTACCTTCATTTGTGCATACATGCATGATTTTATATGACTGTACACAATCTCAAAACCACACACAAAAAAAGGGAAACATACACTGTCTCTCTGGAAGTGGCTTAATTCAATTAATATGATTAGCTGCAGATGTACTTTTTTTTTTTCCTGCAAAGGACCTAGCTATTCTCCTTGATGGGTGAGGAAAATCTCCTGGTGCGTATATATCACATATTCTTTACTATTTATCTGTTAATGGACACCTACCTGGTTTGCTTTCATAATTTTGCTTTTGTGATTAGTTCTGCAGTGAACATTGATGTGCAAGAATTCCTGTGCTACACTGACCTGGAAATACCTAGGCTGAAGAGAGCTGGATCAGGAAGTAGAACAACTATTTTTGCCTTTTATGGCATGTCTGTGCATATGGTTGTGTGTGTGTGTGTGTGTGTGTGTGCGTGCATATATGTGCACGTATGTGTGTGAAGATACATACGCCCTCATGTGTATTCATGTAGAGGTCAGAAGATAACCTTGATTGTTGAACCTCAAGCACTGACTATAGTGTAGGATGATCTCTCCCTCTCTTCCTTCTCCTCCTCCCTCTCTCCCCTCTCCCTTCTCTACCTCCCGTCTGTCTCCTTCTCTCCTCCCCTCTCCTCTCTTCCCTCTCCCTCTGTCTTCTCTCTCCCTGTCCCCCCTCCCCCATGTGTGTGTGTGTGTGTGTGTGTGTGTGTGTGTGTGTAACAGGTTCTTTCACTGACTTGGAGCTGGCTATGAGGCAAGTCTGACTGGCCATGAACTCAAAGGATCCCCTTGTCTCTGCTTTTTCTGTGCTGGGATTATAAGCACTTGACACCTTTCCTAAAAAAAAAAAAAAAAACATGAATTCTGGGGCTCAGACTCAAGTTCTACTGTTTACAAGGTAAACACTGTAGTGACTGAGCCATCCCTACAGCTGCCTGTATCCTTTTCTAAGAAAATGATACAAAATTACAGTCAGGTGTATACACAAACTCAGGAAACTGGTGAAGATAAATGTGAACAATTATACATCGGGTAGACGAGTAATATGGAAGATTCTTTGCTAAAAGTAAAAAAAAAAATTTTTTTTTGTTTGAAAATCAAACAAAACTGCAGGGGGTAAGGAGATCAAGAACAAAATCTGAACAGATGCAGCAAATTCGAAGAGGTTTGTCAAAGAGAAAGGTAATCCCTTCAGGTCAAGTTGGCTAAGGTTTTAATGGATATATTTATACATTCCAAAATAATCTTAATATAGTACACTAATGAAAAACCAGACTTCTTTTTTTTCCTCTCTCTGTGTTGAAAGGATATTTTTCCTATTTGTTTATTTTCCCAGAGAAATATCCAAGTGAGTTTGAAGAGCCGCCTGCCTCCAAGTTTGACTTAAAAGCCATTTTACAGTAAAGACAATCCAGGTGCACTCCTGTTTATCAAGGATTGGGTCATGCCTTAACTACAAACGTTCCAGGAATGGCAATCACGTCTTTTTTACAAAAAGTTGTTTATAACCATCTTGAAACCCTACCTTTTGCTTCAAAAGGTCACAGGAATGCCTACGGCATCCTTGGTGACTACCTGTTTTTGTGACGACCTTGTTATACCCTCCTGGCAACTTTCAGGAGGTTGCAGCTATGATGCTCTGCCTCTGTAACCTCAACTGTTTTGCCAGCCCAAACCCTCCATTTGGCAAACCCCTACCCTTGAGCGGTAAACATCTTGTCTTCCCCATACCCAACGCTCAATACTCGAGACCCGCCTTAGCGGGAGGCAGTCTGTGTACATGAACAAGACAGTGTGCTTTAATAAATTACTTGCTTTAATTAATTCAACCTTGATGATTTGGGTCAGCGGTTTTTGTCTTCCAATCTTTGAGATTAAGAAGATGTTTCATATCCGGGCAGTGGTGGCGCACGCCTTTAATCCCAGCACTTGGGAGGCAGAGGCAGGCGAATTTCTGAGTTCAAGGCCAGCCTGGTCTACAGAGCAAGTTCCAGGACAGCCAGGGCTACACAGAGAAACCCTGTCTCGAAAAAAAACAAACAAAAAAAGGTTTTTCATTTTAAATAAATTGTCTCTACAATAGAAATTCTCTCTTATCAGGATATTTTTTTCTGCTGTTATTATCATGTCTTTTGCTACCATGAAAATTTCCTTTCAGTATTCTTTTTTTTTCAGTTTTTTTTATTGGATATATTCTATATTTACATTTCATTTCCCTTTTTTTGTTTCCCCACCCCCCTAAGGTCCCACATGCCCTTTCCCCTCCCCCTGCTCCCTCATCTACCCCTTCCCACTTTATGTATGCAGAGTGAGCAATACTCCCTGTGTCAGCCCTTCCTCTCTCTTTGCGACTTGGTTAGATGCCCATGAATTGTTTTATATACTCTGTGAGCCCATTAAATTGTGTGCAAACTTTTGATATGTTTTTGTATCTTGGGATCTTTGGTGTTCCCAGAGTCAGATCTTAAACAAAACACTGTTTTAGAACCTGCCTGTAGGATTTCCCAGAGGTCCCCTAGAAAATCTTTTGTTCTTTTTTTCTCTTGGGGAACAATAAAGTTATGCAAATGATTGCATTCATGTGATAGGTCAAGCTGAATGGAAAGCATTGTTAGATAAGAAGAGACAGGTAACGTCACAGGTGCATGCGAGCCTGTGACCGGTGTTTGATAAAGGGAGATGAGCCCCTGGAAACCTGTCCACATCACTGCATATATTTCATTTAGAGTGTCAATCATAATTTAGGTTATCTTAGAATATATGACATGGAAATAAATGATGTTCCTCATCAATTACCTGATATTAAAAACCTCTCATTCTATCTACAGCTACAGCCATTTTAAATATATGGTTATTTACAGGTAGTTATGTATAGTTCTTCTTCTAGGCTCTGGTAATCAGCTGGGAGCTAAAATGAATCTTCTCGAATGAAAGAGACAGTCTCAAAAATCTGCTCCTGAAAATACGTTTTCTACTTTGTATGATCAAAACTATATAAATAGAATCACACCAAGCAACTCTGTGTTGCTGTCTTTCTACATTTTCCCCTAAATATTTGTATTGTTTTGTGTATCTTAAATGTATTCACTTTAATGCTGTCAGTAATGTTATCCTTTTACTTTATAAACTCTTTTTTCCCAACTGTATCTTTAAAATATTATCTTTATGTTGTGTTTGATGAACTGAAGGTCAGTGTCACTTGGCTTCTTTCTCTCTCTCTCTCTCTCTCTCTCTCTCTCTATATATATATATATATATATATATATATATATATTTGGTTTTTTGGAGACAGGGTTTCTCTGTGTAGCCCTAGCTTTCCTGGAACTCACTTTGTAGACCTGGATGGCCTTGAACTCAGAAATTTGCCTGCCTCTGCCTCCCAGGTGCTGGGGTTAAAGGCGTGTGCCACCACCGCCTGGCTGTCACTTGGCTTCTTAATGGTTTCCTTTCTTTAAGAAATATAACATTAAGGAGACCTTTCTCCTGATGTCATAAATCAGTTCTTCTATGAACAACCTTAGATTTATCCCTACGTTCTTCACAGGGCTCTTTATGTACTAGTTAAGTTTCAAGGATGTGATATGTGTGATATGGTAGTAACTCTTTCTGTGGTATATTATTTAAATTTCTTAATATTCTTCAGGTCCCACTGATGTATGGGGCATGATGTATTTCATTGTATAGGTTGTTTTCTATTCCTCAAAAGTGACTTCTGAGCCTACAAGACTGATGATCTGAGTTTGAACCCTGGGATACACATGCTATAGAGAACTGACGCTACAAAAGTTGTTGTTTGATCTTGACACGTGTGCTATGACAAACTGACAGATACATGCACACACACCCAAATAAAATATTACACATGACTGATACATTTTCCTTCTTAGACTTTTGCACATTTGGTAAATTACTGTTTCTGGCCACTCTTTTATACTATTGAGATTATCTTTTGGGATAACATATCCCAACACACACACACACACACACACACACACACACACACACATGCTTACAACCTTCAAGATAGAATGTAATTTTGTATTTTGTACATCAGCTGAACTTTAAACTGTATATTCATTTGTTTATTTTTTTTTAACTAGAGAATAATAGCAACTTTAAATAGTGGCATCTTCATTACATTCTATCAATGATTTGATTTAAATTTTGTTGCTTTACTGCATTGTTTGTGACCAAGCACAATATTCAACTGACATGATAATTGAGGGCCAGTTTCTTTTGAAATAACCGTCAAAGATTTTTTTCTGGTTGTTATTTAGTTTTTCAGGAATGAGAGTGGGGGAAGCACAGAATGGCATTAATCAGGTTAAATTCTATTTCTATTTTCTTCTATATTCTTCTATTTTCTTCTATTTCTAATTTTCCAAGGACCTTTTTTTTCCTCTGAAAACTGAAGATAGTGAATTTTTATCAGCTATAGAGAACATCGTTGCAGCTTCAGTAAATTCATTAATGTGATGAATTATTTTAATTTATTTTCTAATGGTAACAATCTGTGCTTTCTTCGGGTAAACTAGATAGTCACTTTGTGTTTGCTCTATTACATCACTGGAGTATGTCCTGCAATATTAAATTGAGGACATTTCTAATATTATCTGCACTGCATTTTAACATTAATATTTAGTAGTATCATAAGTAAAATTGAAATCTGTTTATCTCCAGCAATTCTCTTTAAAATAGAAGTATTTACTTCTTTTCAAAAATTATTTGTTTTTGTGAGATTATAATACAGTTTTATCATTCCAACACTTCTCTTTTTCTCTCCAAGTTTTCATATGTACCCCATCTTGCTCTTGCCGAAATTCATTATTCCTCTTTCTTTAGTTGTTATTGCAGCCTATAAGTATGTGTGAATACACCTACACATTTTATATATATATATATATATTCCTGTTTCATCATATTACTTAAATGTATGTTTTCAGAGTTCACCATTTGGTATCATATAACTGATTGGTGAGCTCTTCACAGGAGAAGAAAAATCTCTCTCATGCTCAGTATTCCTAAGCTGCCTGTAGTTTTTTCTTTCTTTTATTTGTTTATTTTTTGAGTGTGGGGTTGAGGTGTTGTGAGCTTTCCTTCTTCCACTTTGGTGTGTCTATTGATGCTAACCTTATTCAGCTCATACCTAGGCAGTCATGTTAGTGAGAATTCAGGGGTATAACTTCTGACATTACTGTGAGACACAGCCTCACGGCAATCTCCTTTTTCCTTTGGCTCTTAACAGTCTTTCTGACCTTCTACAAAGTTCCCCGAGCCCTAGATGTGAGAGTTGTTTTGTTGATATATTCTTCTTGACTGGGATCCACAACTCTGCATTTTTAATTGAGGAGGTGTAGTGGCTATTCCTGGTTGTCAACTTGACTATATGTGGAATGAACTACAATCTAGAATTGGAAGGCTCACCTATGATCCTAATCTGGAGGCTCACAGATATAAGTTTCTGACCTGGACTTAGCATGGAGATCTTGAAGCATGGATTCCAGTTCAAGGTCATCTGGGATTAAAGGTGTGGAGACATACACCTTTAATCCCAGATTTCAAGTTCATCTGGGATTAAAGGTGTACACCTTTAATCTGGGCTACACCTTCTACTGGATACATATATAAGGACATTGAAAGAAGGAAGACTCATTCTTCCTTGCCGGCTTGCTTCGTGGGACTGAGCAACTGCAAGATCCTTGGACTTCCATCCACAGCTGCTGCTGACTACTGTTGGGGAGTTGGACTACAGACTGTAAGTCATCGACAAATTCCCTAACTACATAGAGACTGCCCATACGATCTATGACTCTAGAGAACCCAGACTAATACAGGAGGTTTTCTTTAATTGTCTTCATCTGTTACAAATAGAGATTTTTTTTGGATAAAGATGAAGACTGGACTTACCCGTGAGTAGAAAGACAAAAATTTAGAATGTAGTAAGCTATTATGGTGTTTTGAAAAGCCATGGTTGTAGGTTCTCCTCCAAGACCCGAGTCCAGACATGATTTCCCTCTGGTTGACAGAGTCTTACATCTAATTAGAGATCCATTTGTCACTGCCCAAAGTATGAGTACCATAACTGTACCGTTGGTGTTATAGTGCCATGATGCACATTGTGGTTCACAGGCTCCATAACTGGGTAGGAATATTGGTTGCCTTCCTCCATTGGAAGTGTTAAAGTAGTTGACAATAAACTAGTATATATCTTCTTTTATATCATAGTGGCATTCCTTATGATGCCTTCCTATCAGGCTGCTTGCATTAGTAGAATGTTCTGGGTTTTGAAGTTTTTGTTGATGCTACAGTTTTAGGTCTAGCATTATTAGTAGAAGGAAATTGAACTTTGCCAGGGTAATGGTGAATTTGCTCACTGCTCTTTTACCTGTGTCATTTTTTTTATGGTACAGTGTTATAAAGAATCAAGTTTGGGTTGTTTATAATGTTCTGGTTAAAAGGTTTTAACATCATAGTATAGGATTCAAATGGAATAAAGGCAGGACATGGTTTTTATTTTTCTCTAGTATTTATTTATGTATCCTGCTGTATTGAGTTATACCACTGGTGTGATCATATACTGTTTCTTTCCCAAATGGCCTGAATGACAGAGAGCTCAAATGACTGTTGTAGGCTGCAGAGTAATCTCTCCTAGTGAAGACAGCACTTCGCACTCTAGAGGACGATTCACACCCCGTGTCAACCTTCTAGCGTGTGGTGTATATAACAAATGTACATGCTTGAAAAACAAGATACAGAAATAAGAGCAGCCGTATGCTCATAACTCAGACACCTGGCTCACAGAACACACAGAAACCCTAGAGATAAATCTGAACAAAGACTAGAAACAAAGCAATGGCAAGAGCCCTGAAAGGTTACAGCAAAAAGAAGGATAGTATATTTAGTAAATAGTGATGGGAAAATTAAAATTTCCACATGCAAAAAGTTGCATCTTTATTTTACACTCGAAGAAAAACTAGTTCTAAGGGGATATGTGCCGGGGTTGTCAGGCCTGGTAAGGATTGTTTAGATATTTCAACGATCACTCAGGCCACGTGGGTTAGGTCAGTGCTGTATCATACTAACATTGTTCTACACAGCCAAAGGAAAATAATTAAAAGATATCCAAGAGCAACCTGTATATTGACAAGAGACGTTTGAAAATTATGTCTCTGATAACAGGTTACACTTAGTTCCACAGTTAAAAATAGGCAAAGGACTCGGGCAGACATTTCTTCAAAGCATATATACAAATGGATGGCAGGTATGTGAAAACCTCCTCGTTATGCCTGGAGTCTGAGATATCCTCTCATATCCAAGCTGGCTGGTACCACTAAGTGGTGACAAGGTCATGAGGGTTCTGATGACTTCAGATTGTCAACTGTAATGAGTTCATAGACGAGTGTTAAGAGGTGAAGGCTTGGGAGGGTGGGAGAGTGGGAGTGGACTTATGAGATATGGTGAGGGGGAAACTGGGAATGGTGAAAGCCTTTGGAATGTAAACAGAGAATATAGAATAAATAATAATAAAAAAAGAGGTGAAGGCTAAGATGGAGGGGACAGGCCACTGGAGAGGTGACTTTAGAGCAGTGGTTCTCAACCTGTGGGTCGTGACCCCCTTTGGAGGTCACATGTTGGATATGATTGTATATCAGATATTTACATTATGATTTGTTACAGAGGCAGAATTACAGTTATGAAGTAGCAGCAAAATAATTTTATGATTGGGTCATCACCACAACATGAGGAACAGTATTAAAGGGTCATAGCTAGGAAGGCCGAGGACCACTGATTTAGAGGATGCATCCTGTCCTTGGACTGATCTATTCTCTCAGTTTTTGGTTCCCAGCTACCATGGTGGCTGCTAACTTTCCTCCACTATGCCTTTCTGTCCAATACAACTGTTTGTCACAGGCCTGGAGGCAACCTGTCAGTACAACCATGAGCTGAAATTACCATACTCAAGAGCCAAACGCAATCTTTCTCCCTTACAATTGTTTATCTTAATATTTTGTCACACCAAAAAAAAAAAAAGCTTACTCACACAGTGATTAACATCATTAGTTGTTAGAAAAACACATAGTCAAATTACTATAAGGTATTAATTGGCTATGCACTGGGTTGCTGCCTTCCAAAGTCAAAAGATTGGAAACATTGATGAGGAGAATTTAAATGTGAACTCCAGTATATTCTCCATCATGTTACTAGAAGGATGTAGACTGGTAATGTTGTTTTGGAAATGTGTACATTTCTAATGAAATAAGATACGGAACTGTAATAGTATCCATAAGTTTATATATATATTTGAAAGTAAGGATGGAGTCACTTCCTCATGATGGTGTCTGTGTTCTCATGCTACCCTGCTCATGATAGCTGAGATAGGGACAAAAATAAATACCCTTCTTTGTATGAATAGTTGAAGAAACTATGGTGAGTGTGTGTGTGTGTGTGTGTGTGTGTGTCTGTGTATGTGCGTGTGTGAATACATATGTATAAACACATGTACATGAAGATATGATAGAATGTTACTCAGATTGAAAAAGGTGGACTGGTATTTGCCATTGAACACAAGAACTTGAAGGAAATTATGCTTCACAAAATAAAACAGACACATAAAGAAAAAGATGACAATTTCACATCTATACATGAAAAATTTTGAAAGTCAATATATACCACAAAGAATTAATATAGCAACAGAGGAAGGCAGGAAAGAAAATCAGAAATGTAGTTTAAAGGATACAAAATAGAAGACCTATAGGATCTGGTGTGTAGAATGAAGAGAATGGGTGATAAAAACTATTCTGTTGAGATGACTACAGTGTATCAACTCCTGCCACAAAAGCAAGAATGTAGCTTGGAGTGAGGTGCATTTGAAATCACCTTACTGTAGTTACCATTTTTCCTGTTTCTAAGGAAAATGGTATCATATTGTCTTTCATACCTTAAACAGGCAGTGTAATGTTTATTAAAACAACAAACAAACAAACAAACAAAATGAAACAAAGGATGGCTCCATGTACCATCAAGAATAGTGTCCTCTCTGAGGGAAAAGTGTTCCTCCCTTCTACACAATTCTAGGCTTCTATGGTTTAAAAACATCATGTTTCCCAAAGCAAGAAATTTTCCTGGGGGAAAGAGCAAGAGACTCAATAACTCAATGCCCTCCGCTCTGCTTTTTGGAACTTTTGCTACAAGAGATCAGTAAGTAAAAAGGATTTACCTTCCTAGTGGAGAAAATTGACCTTGATGATCAGAAGAAATCCAGAAGGTCTTGCTACATAACATTAACAGTGAGGATAGAGAGGGGACACAGCCACCCGCCAGAGTATCTCTTGACAGTCAGTTGTCCAGTTATAAATTTTACTCATGATTTTTGCATATGTATGATGTGGTTGTAAGTGTGTGCATATGCACACACACATACGCATGCACATGACACAGTCCCAAGTGTGTTGATCAGAGGACATCTATTTGGAATTAGTGCTCTCCTGTGAGATCTGGGAACTCCACCCTGGCTCTCAGACTTCTTTGACAAGCACGTTTACCTGCTAAGCAAGCTTGCTGTCTTGTTCATAAAAAATATATTTTTCATACTGCGTGGCTCTTGGGAGAAATAGGTCGTCAGTTTCCCCACATCTTTCAGGTTTATCTCACTCCAGACACAGATTTCAACATCTGTGTTTCCAGGCTGGAGTGTGGGTTGTGACATCACTGTCAATGGTGCTTTGCAGTCACGATACCAAGGCCAGTCATTCATAATTGATGTTGCCAGGAAAATAAACAGCACTTCCTATAGTCCTCTACTTAGGAAGACAGAGAAATTTGGAGTACCAATTAGTGCACGAGTTGTACTTTTTTTCTAGTATTCTTTTAATTATATGCACGGAGTTAGTTAAACGGGGTCATATGGATGTATGCATATTTTTCTATTACTATTGAAAAATTATATTTTATAGGCAACTAAGCATGGGCATTATTAAAATTCTCAGGAGCATGTATGTGTGTATGTGTATGTGTATGTGTAGGAATGTGTATATGATTTCTGTTAATGTGGGTACTGCTAGTATGTCTCTTAGCACAAAATCTAGAGAGCTTCGAGTCTTGTTGGCTAGAGAAGAAGGTCTTTTCAGATGCAAGAGAAAAATGAGAATTCATACATTCTTTGTCTTTTTATTATATGAAGGCGTCTGACATGTTGGATGCTACCTACTCATAAAGAGGAAACCCCTTTCTTATTCATTCCATTAATTTAAATTCTAGTTTCTCTAGGAAATATCACCTAAGATATACCCATAATCTGTGCTTTTCCAGATACCAAAGTCTTCTCAGTTCAGTTAAAGTGTTATCTAAAGTCAACAATGAAAACGAGTAATTTTATGCCATGACCAAAATATTTAGCCATTTAAGGTAAATAAAATTTAATTCTTCCACAGTTTATTTCTGTATATTATTATCAGAGGTAAATATATGTTACTTTTATTGACTCTAGTGACTTATAAAGGAAGAGTTAACGTATATGTACCAAGTGGTTAGAAATGATCAAGTAGGTCTCAGAACATCTAAATGAGAACTTGGATTTCCCATAGATACTAAGGGTGTCATGGATGAAATGATTTAATGTGTTTGAAAGTGTTGAGTATCAATGTCTTCTGTATTGAAACCTTCTTTCCTGGAGGAAGGATATAAACCCCAGGAAGGTAATAAAACTTGTAAGGCCCAGAAGACTCACAAATCCAAGAAGCTCAGAAAGTTATAAGGCTAACTAGACCCCCTCCTGCTGGCTATATCAGATATAAGCAAGTCCTGTAGGAGACAGGTCTCTTCAGTGAGCTGCCTCCAAGGCAAGCAAGGAGCTCCAGAGATACATCTTTTATGAGTTATTCTCCATTCTGGAAGGGGAGTTTTAGTGATGGAACTGATTTTGATTCATTCATGTATCTTTTTATTTTTTTTTATTTTTTATTTATTTATTTTTTTTTTGAGACAGGGTTTCTCTGTGTAGCCCTGGCTGTCCTGGAACTCACTCTGTAGACCAGACTGGCCTCGAACTCAGAAATCTGCCTGCCTCTGCCTCCCAAGTGCTGGGATTACAGGCATGTGCCACCACCGCCCAGCTTCATTCATGTATCTTAAGGCAAACCATCAAGCATGACCCTGTAAGTAACGTCAATGAATTCATGGATGCACTGAACTAGATTTGAGTAGAATTATTCCTTCCTGCTCATTGTCAGTTATCTGGCTGAAGAGACATTTTCTCACATTGCCCCTCCAAAAAATCATGTAACTGCAAAGTCAAACCCAATTATAATGGTAGATGGTAATTAGCTAGAAAAGTAATGAAGATGTGATTGTGCACATGATACAATTTGTTTACATTTTATTATATGTATATAATATGCTATATATATTATTTGAAAATGCAGCATGTTTTGATCACAGACACACACACAGACATGCATACACACACATACCAACTACTGCCATATTTATTTGCTCCTTATTTACCCAATTTATATACATATTTTTATACACATCAATTCCAGTTTGTGCTGTCTATATATTTATGTGTGTGTAGCCTACCATTGAAGTATACTTATCAGACGCCACACTTACAGTAAAAACTGTCTCTGCCTCTCCCACTAGCTAAATTTGCCCATAGTTTTCTATCCTTGGTGTGCAATTTTATGTCTGCATCTCCTATGTATGCTGGGGCTCCTTCTCGATTCACTTTCACTGGTCTTGTCCACACTGCCTTAAGCATTGTGAGGCACACTTGAGCAGCTGTGTTGCTATGTCTGTCCGAAGAGGCTACATCCTGGTAGTTAACCACTGCTTCTGGCCCTTACAGTCTTTCTGCAATGACCCCTGAGCCTTGGGGTAAAGGGCGGTGATACATTTTTCCTATTTTAGACCTATTCTACAGTTGTTGCTATTAATTAATTAATTAATTAATTAATTAATTAATTTGCCGCACCTTGACCAGTTGTGCTTCTCAGTCAGTCACTTCCTATTGCAAAATGGAACTTCTCCAAGATAGGCTGAAGTGTACATTGATCTATGTGCATAATAACAAGCCATTAGGAGTCCATTTATTACTATGTTCAGTTAGCAGGAAAGTAGCAGTAGTTTCTTTCCTAGTGCCTAGGGCCTAGGACCATTTTAGCCATAATTTCTTGGAGTGGTCATTCTTATACCGCACACCCACTGTCTAACAAACAAAAGGACAGTAACAGAATTTCTTTGGAACTTGCCAGGTAATGAGATTTTCTAGATACTCAAAACACTAAATGCTATTGGAGTGTGAATGAGCAACTGAAAACTTAAAGCCCATCCCCCAGTAGCACATTTCCCCAACAAAGCCACACCTACTCCAAGGCCACACCTCCTAATAGTGGAAAATAGGAATGGAGATATTTTAGATGATGATGATGATGATGATGATGATGATGATGATGATGAAGAAGTACAAAGCATCTTAACTACATCATGCCCTTGCCCTAAGGTTTCATGAAAAGTGGAACTTTCCAGTGATAGGCAAGTTTGTCTGCTGAAGGGAATTTTGTTTTTATTATTATTATTATTATTATTATTATTATTATTATTTATTCTATATTCTTTGTTTACATTCCAAAGACTTTCCCCTTTCCCAGTTTACCCCCTCACCATATGTCCCATAAGTCCTCTCCCCCCACCTATTCCCCAATCACCCCCCCACCACCACCATTTCTCTGTTCTGGTACTCTCTGAAGGGAATTTCTGAACAGCAAAGAATTCAGGCTGTTACATGCTTGCCTTGAACCACTTATCTTTCCCATTTAACACGCTAGCAGGTTCAGAGGGAAGAGCCAGCTGGCAGGCAGGAGTCATGATTGAAAAGGGATCAGGTGGAACAGGTTGTGGCCATTTGCAGTCTGATCAGGTAGACAAGGGAGGGAGAGCACGGAAAGAGGCATCCTAGTATATACTTGCCAACGAGATTGACGAGATTGACACATGTCAAACGGAGCCAGGTGCTGAACCTGAGGACGGGCAAAACAGCTTGGGGGTATCCGCAGGTCTACCACTGGAGTGCAGGTGCCAGCAGCCTTGGCATATGGACAAGAAAACGAGCTTGTTGCTATCATTAATTGGACGAGAAAAGAGCGTGTCGCTATCATTAATTCTTGCAACACAGTACTAGCTGATGATTCAGCTCCCTGCTTCCCATAATGCAATGGCCTCTACTCTCATTCTACATAGGTCCACCAGGCATGGGCCATACTTATACTCTACAGGGAGTAGTGTGTGCTATAAACCCCAAAGCCCAGAAAGAGGTGAGTTATGGGAGTGTGGGCGTTTGAAAGAAATATGTGGTAGGAGTCACAGATAGATAAGGCATATTTTATTCACCGGCACACAGGCTTCTAGGCAGGCAGACACCAGCAGGAACCAAGGTGCATGCCTAGGCACACACAGAAACTACCAGACAGACTTCCAGAAAGACAAACATAAGCAGACAGATGAAGGCACCGATGCAGGTTCATGACATGAAGGCTGTATTTATTCAAAACATACACACAAGTGGCATTCTGCAGTTAAAAAAAATCAATGAATATATGCTAGATTGCATCCCTTTATTTTGGGGATTCTCTGGACATCTGGCACCAGACATTTGATGGTGACTCATAGCTTCCCTACCCCAGATATCCAGTATTATCCATCCTTGCCCATTCTGGATATCTCTATCAACACCATGTTCTATAACATGAACTGTCCTTAGCGCCTTCTGTTCCCTATAAGCAGACATCATACCTAGCTATCATTCATGTGACTCTAATTCTGCAAGCATGTAGAATGCATGACTCTGGATTTCACTGATATTTTAGTAGAAAGGATAGACAGCCATGCAGAAACCTGCCACTGGGAAATATATATGGTGCTGATATAGGTATAGAGCATGTGCAAGGATGGATAAAACTCTATATATGGGGTAGGGGATAAATATATATGTATATTGTATTACATATAAAATATAAAATTATATATGCAATTATATAGAATACTATATAATCTATATAATAAAATTATATTCTATATAATTTATATATTCTACATAATAAAATTAATATTATAATATACATGTATATCTAAAATTGTGTATATGCACACAGAATTAGATTATAGACTCACAACAAGAAATAGTTTCCCTTGAGTCTCAAGTAAGACTTGAGAGTTGAATGGTGATAAAAATAAATTTATAGCATGATAATATATAATTTATCCTAATTAGACTATTAAGATAGAGGGACTAAATTTTGAATCATGGGCAAAACATGTTCATTAGGAACTTGGACAAAGAACACTATGGCTTTGAATATGTTCTTTCAAGTTTTATGTGCTGGAAGCTTGGTATTTACTATGGAAATACCAAGTTGGTGAAACAATTAAGAGGTATAGACCAAAGAGGGTAACTAGATTATAGGCGCATCATCCTTGGACTCGATTGATATAGGTTTCCTGGGACTTGGTTCATTTTCTTCCATATGAATTGTTATAATGGATTCTGGTTCAGGTCTTGAACTTCTCTTCTGAATGAATTTCCCACTACTCCTATGCATACTGAGATGCCATAATAGAAGGACCACACTCAGTCTATAAGCTTTCTGGAGTTAAGAATTTGATATAACATTTCTTTTTATTATTCATGTAAAGAAATGTACATTGAGTTAAAAAATAAAGGCATATAGGATGAATTTAAATTGGAGTTAATAAAAGTCAAAATAAAAATTTAAATAAGATAGAAGTTTATTTACCTCCCAAATAAAATATTTGGGTGCGTGACCAGGTATCAATTTGTTGACTCCACAGTCTTTGGTCACCTGACTTGTGCTGTGCTTATGTCTGTTTTGCTGTCCTCAGCATCATGGTTTGCTCTTCTAGTGTCAAGTCTCTTCTAGTGTCATCATCGGTTTCTTAGTCACATGTAGCAAAAAACAGAACTAAAGAGATGAAAGAAAGTTCTGTTTTCATCATGGATGCTTTGCAGAAGTTGACTAAAACCCTCTTTATTTCCCACAGGAAGGAATAGTTTGCCCTCCTTGCAAGGAAACCTGGACATGGTTTTCATTATCCTAATATTTTTCGCTCACAATGCACAAATGAAAGAGTGAGAGTAGGGACAGATAGCATTTTAAGATAAACCATATAGATCCCTCAGGACCATTGCTTGCATGTCTGACATATAACTGCAGTTTAGGGTCCTGAAAAGAACAGTGTTCGCTGAACATGATGGTATACACCTGTATTCCTAACACCGGGGAAGCAGGAGGGTAGCTTGGGCTACATGGTAAGACCTGTTTAAAAGAACAAAAAAACAAAAACAAAACAAAACAAAAAACCCAAAATAAAATTGGAAACCCAGAAAAGCAAATCAAACCAGAAGCCTAAAATTCCAAATGAAGTTTCAATTTATTATGTTCAAAATAAAGACCAATGATAGCTGTCTTTTATTTATTTAATTTTTTTTGCCCAAAGCTTGTGATTAGTCTGTTTTATTTCCTTCTCTAACTTAAAGAAGTTACCCACAATCCTTAGCTCAAATTCTCTGTCCATCCAGTCACCACAGGACTTGATCTTCACCAAAGTTGTCACATCTCGTTTTTTCCTGTGATTCCATCCTAACAGCCCTCATTTGAACTTTGTCCCAGAATCCCTTGCCTAGTTTCTTGAGCCTCTACTGGGCTCATGTGTATAATGCAAGGTGTTTAAGGCATTTCAAGACCCCTACTCTTAAACACACACACACACACACACACACACACACACACACACAAAATCAGTAAAATTTCACAGTCTCTGCATTGGGATGGAAAATTGAGGCTATCTTTAGGAGAAATCCACCCATCATGGCATAAACATTTAGAGAACAGACTTCAGAGAAAGGAGTGAACAACATTGAGACATTGATGTATAACATTACATAGTTTCATCTTGATTTTGAAATGTTTCTGAGTTGTGGTGTGTGTGTGTGTGTGTGTGTGTGTGTATGTATGTGTATGTGTGTATGCAGTGTATATAGGTGCATGGACACATGTGATTGCTTACATGGCCAGAGGCAATACCCTTATTTTTCCTTACCCACTATCCACCTTATATTTTGAGAATTCATCAATTATTAATTTGGTTCTTACCCAGTAATATCTGTGGACCTATTTGTTTCTCAAATACTCCTCTCTTCAGCATCGCAATTTCAGTCACACTTGCTGTGTTCAATTTTACACATAGCTGCTAGACATCTGAAGATAGGTCTCCATTATTGCAAGTGCTTTACTGATTGAGCTAGCTTCCCAACCGTGATGGTTTTTTCTGAGCTAGGTACAATGCACACGTCATCACAATTTAAAAATCATACTGAAGTTCATGGCTCAAAATTGTTTTCCTTGTTTTCCATGTGACAGGGCCATTAGTGAGCTTGGCCTAGAAGTCTAGAGCCTTCATAGACAGTACTTTAGTCTTAAAATTCTCGGGAATACCAGAACAGGGAAGTGGGAAGGGGTGGATGAGGGAGCAGGGGGAGGGAAAAGGGTATGTGGGACCTTAGGGGGGTGGGGAAACAAAAAAAGGGAAATAAAATGTAAATATAGAATATATATCCAATAATAAATTTTTTTTGAAAAAAAATTCTCAGTCTTAGAGGTGCGAGCTATTTTTCTCTTCTAATTTGACCCCACAGTACTGGTTAATATGTATAACAGAAAATGATACTTTCAGTCTCTCATTCTGCCTTTCTGAAACTCTGGCAGCATGCAGACTGAAGGGCCTCACAATGCTATCTAAGCACTTTAACCTTTAGCTACTTCCTCGACTCTTTTTATTTTGAAAGAGGATCTCAGTTGCCTAGTTCAGTGCGTTAAACTAGAGCCCCGTAACGCACTGAGCTGGCTTGCCTTGTCTCTCAATATACAGGCTTATAGCCCGTGTCACCAGGCTACCAGACTTAGCTTTTTTTCCCATTTATTAATCATCTGGAAAACAAAGTAAAGGACTGATTCCTAGCATTGTTCATAAACAAATTGCCTCTAGACTAGTCGTTCTTAATCTGTGATTCACAACCCCTTTGGGAGAGTGTTGTCAAATGACCCTTCATAAAGGATGCCTAAGACCATTGGAAAACACAGATCTTTATAGTATGATTCGTAAGGGCAGCAAAGTTACAGTTACAAGCAAAGAAAATTATTGGGTGGTGGTTGAGGGTCACCATAAAATGAAGAATTTTATTAAAGGGTCTCAGCATTAAGAGGGTTGAGAACCACTGCTCTGGACAGTTCTGTGTGTCAACCTGATCCATTTTTTTTTTTAAAAAAATACTAATTTATCTATGTCTGTGAAGGCATTTACAGATGTGATTTCAGAGCACAATCAGCTGGTTTTCAGAAAAGAGTTATCTTAGATAACACAAGCGGTCTGATGCAGTCAGATGAACGTTAATGCACAGTTGAGACTCCCTGGAGAAGGGACGGACGGGACCGTGGAGCTCAGCTGCAGCAAGTGATGGGAGGGCCAGGCTTCCCCTTATAAACATCTGGCTTGCTTTGTCAGCTCATGGAATCATTTGCTTTACAGTGCATCCTTTAACATGTCTCTCTCACTGGCTCTGTGTTTTTGGTTGAAATCCTTTAATGATGCCACTTGATTGAAAAAAATCAGAATTTGGGGTGTTGCTTGGTGGCATATTGAAATTAAATTGAACACACACAGACACACAAACACACACGCACACACACCCCAAAATACTGACTGACTATGAACATCATTATCCCCCCCCCCAAAAAAAATGCTAGACCTTTTGACAAGGTCTTAAGAATTATAAACTCACTTCGTTAATCAAAGTTGATGTTAGGATTATATTTGTATTGACTGAGTCACTGTTTTAAATCCAAAAATAACAGTTTTACTGTCTACACAGCTGCTATGATTGCAGCAGTTGCCGTGATCAGCGCAGTGCTGAATCTAGGTACTCACCAGCAAACAGGCCTTTATTGTCTAAGTTCTAAATCCAAGAAACTGCAACAGACAGTAAAAGCTTCTGCTCCATCAGTGCCAATAATAGTAGGAAGAGAGCAAGAAACAGAGAGCTATTTCCCTCACAGCACGCACCCCCCCCCACACACACACACCTCCAGAAAGGTAGTGAGAATCAGTATTTCCTGCTGACAGGCTTTCCTTTAAAAAAAAACCTTACATTTAAACCCTGAAATAGCCTTCCACTTTAAGGTTTATTGTTTTCTTCTGACGGTAGGGATTCAGAAAATGATAAAAGCCGCTTTCCCCTTTCCACATCAACTAAGAAGAAATGCTCTGTCTTGTCCGAATAATGTGAGGTCAGAGGAAGATGGAAACACTCTGAGCAGGTCAGGAAATGTCTGGAATGCCAGGCCGTGGCCACTAACAGCAAGTTACAGCTTGTAAGGGCCTGCGATGCTGAAATGCAATAAATTCTGAATATCCCACAAGCACAGTGTGGGTGATGCTCATAAATCCTGACAGGAATGTGAACCGCAGAACTCACATGGTGCGCTGATTTTTAACTCTGTGTCTCATCGAACAGCAAGACTTTAACATCCAGAACCCTGCCCTTGAGAGAGTGGCCCCTTGGTCATCTGCCTGCTTGATGTCTCAGCAGAGCCACTCCATTCTCTACCTTGGTTCTTTTCTTCATTTGCATAGGACCTCACAATTCCATTTTCTTAAACCTAAGGCAATGCCCTGGGAGTTGCTATGTCACCTTTAATGATTTTTGTCTAGTAAACTATTTTTTTTTTGGCATTAGGGCTTTCCATCTTTGACCAACTTAAAAATTCATGCTTTCTGTAATGAGAGGCAATAGATATTCAGAGAAATCAACTTCTGCATCAAATGACCTTCCAAACAGAAGGAAGGCCTTTGGGAAAGTGGGACTTGATTCTGAAAAGATTTCTACAAAGAATAGTATCTGTGGCAGTTCACAGTAAAAAAAAAAATAAATTAGCAAAAATGTTCTTGCTTCCAAAATGGCCTCATCGTATGTCTTTTCCTACTATATTTCTTACAAGGTTGATGTTCATAAAAGCTTTTCCAGTCTTTCAAAATTTCATGTGGAGCTCTTGTGGGCCTTGGAAGTCAGTGTTTCCACTGCTCATGGTCGAAGATTGCACAATCGCCTTTCCTCATCCCGAGTACAAGAGAGAGAGAGAGACATTTGAGCACAGTTTTTAAGCCTATGAATGGAACCTTTTGGTCCCTTAATTAGCCACACCAAAGAAAAATGAAGGGTAAATGCTACCTTTGTCTACCCATTAACAACTTTCCGCTTACAATATTAAAGCAGAAAAATCTAAATGGTCAATTGTTTAAATGAAAGAGTGACAGATTTGCAGAAGCACCTCCTGCTGGTGCAGGAAAGACTTTCAATAAGTCAAACATCTTTATCAAAACTTTATCTTCATGAGTAAAGTATAAGATAAGCGGAGGCTCTTTGGTCTAGTACCAATCTTCAACCCTTTTCCCCAAGAAGCAGCCCCTTTCATGTGGGGAAGGGGTTGAGGGTGCCCTTTCTAGTGTTTGTCTCTATGATCTCTGCATAGATAAAGAAAATACAAAGAGAAATGTACTCACAGTTCACTAGTGATGCCCTCAAAATAGTTTCTGTCAAACTGACAAGCCTGAGTGGGCCCCAGGTAAGAGCAGACTTGTAGATGCATAGCCATAAAGTGGCCATCACTCCAGGGGGCCACTTCCTGAGGAATGACTTCATCCCTTTCTGAGATTGTTGTCTGAAAAGAACAGATTTCCAACAAGAAAGTACAAATGATGCCAAGAAAAGTTAGGAAAAACTTCAATCATCAAAGTAATTCATGCTCATGATTGAAACAAATTTAACATGTTTTTCCTAGTAATAACCATTGCCAATCATGTCTGACAAATCTTGCTGTTCATTTCCCCTGAATCCACATCACACTATTCATATTCATTTTCCCTGAACCATTGTGTAAATATGTAACATTCTAGGAGTTACACTTTTCAGATTACAATACATCTTCAACATCTTTGTGCATAGATGCATTATTTGTTTATTTTTTCAAAATCATTAGAAATCATCCTTCATAGTTCTTTCTTTTTTATTTATTTTATATTGAAAAGGGAAGTAAAAACACCTTATGATAAAATTAAAGATTTGCATGGAAAATATTTCAGATAAACATGTTAAAATTGACAATTTTCATGGAAAATTAAAGAGTAAAGTGGTAGACATGTAAAACATTGCTAAATTAATTGAAATATGGAATAGAAGCATTTTATGATAGAATTGAAGATTTATATGGAAAATATTTCTGATAAAATTGTAGAAAAACATGTTAGAATTGTAGATTATCATGGAAATTATACAGATAAAATGATAGGCATAACGATAATTCTAAGTTGATTGAAAGTGGAATTATAACATTTTCAGATAAAATTGAAGATTTACATGGAAAATATTTCTGTTAAAATTCAAGAAATATATAGACAAACACGTTAAACTTGACTATTTCATGGAAAATTTTACAAATAAAATGGTAGATATAAGAAAATTTTACATATAAAATGGTAGATATAAGAAAATTTTACATATAAAATGGTAGATATAAAAACTTTCTAAATTAATTGAAGGTGGAAATAGAAACATTTGTGATAAAACCAAAGATTTACATTGAAAACATTTTTGATAAAATGAGGAAATATATAGAAAGACATTAAAATTGAAGATTATCATGAAAAATAATGCAGATAAAATGGTAGACATAAAAACATTACTAAATTAATTAAAAGGGGGAATTACAAACATTTTCTGATAAAATTGAAGATTTACATGAGAAATATTTCATTACTCTATGTCTTTTTATTGGGGAGTTGAGTCCATTGTTGTTGAGATATTAGGGAATAGTGATCGTTGCTTCCTGTTATTTTTGATGTTATTTTTATGTTTTTGTGGGTATCTTCTTTTGGGTTTGTTGGAAGAAGGTTACTTTCTTGTGTTGGCTTCTTGTTTGTTCATGGGCATCTGTCTAGTTTAGGGAAGTTTTCTTCTACAATTTTGTTGAAGATATTTACTGGGCCTTTAAGATGTAAATCCTTGCTCTCCTCTATACCTATAGCCCTTAGGTTTTTTCTTCCCATTGTGTCCTGGAGTTCGTGGATGTTTTGGGTTACCAACTTTATGCATTTTGCGTTTTCTTTGACTGTTGAGTCAATGTTTTCTATGGTATCTTCAGCACCTGAGATCCTTTCTTCTATCTCTTGTATTCTGTTGTTGACGCTTGCATCTATGACTCCTGAATTCGTTCCAAGGTTTTCTATCTCCAGAGATGTCCACTTCATGATTTCTTTATTGTTTCTACTTCCACTTTTAGATCCTGGGTGGTTTTGTTCAGTTCCTTCACTTGATTGTGTTTTCTTGTAATTCTTTAAGGGATTTTTGTGTTTCTTCTTTAAGGGCTTCTGCCTTTTGACCCATGATCTCCTGTATTTCTTTAAGGGATTTTTTTTGTTTGTTTCCTCTTTAAGGGCTATTTACCTATTGACCAGTGTTCTCCTGTATTTCTTTAAGGGAGTTATTTAAGTCTTTCTTGAAGCCCTCTATCAGCATCATGAGATATGATTTTAAATCTGACTTTTGCTTTTTCAGTGTGTTGGGGTATCTGGGACCTGCTGTGATGGGAGAACTGGGTTCTGATTTTGTCATGTGGTCCTGGTTTCTGTTGGTAGGTTTCTTGTGCTTGCCTTTAGCCATCTGGTTATCTCTGGTGCTAGTTGGTATTGTTGTCTCTGGCTGGAGTTTTTTCCTCCTGTGGGCCTGTATGCCTGTTACTCTTCTGAGCTCAAAAGTGAAAGCACTGCTGGGCGATCTCTCTCTCCTGGTGGGCTATGCATAGAAGGCTGTGGAGTTTCCTGGCTCCCTGGTGCCAATGGTGGGAGGAAGACTTCCTGTCCCAGCTGCTCAACTTATCTTATGCCCTGTGTGCTTCTAGCTGGTCCCCTCCAAAGAGAAGGTGGAGATTTCACCTCTTTGTTCAGAAGTTTCCTGCTGCTGGAGATCATTCTCTCTTGGTGTGTTGTGCACAGAAGGCTGTGGAGTCTCCTGGCTCCCTGGTGCCCCTTTCTAGTTCTTGATTATCTTACCCAACTGTTTTAGTATTAACTTCCATTTGTGTGAAAAACAACCTCAAGAGATCTAGTGTATCCTTGAGAAGAAAAAAGAAATGACTCCAGTCAACAGAAACCTAAGACAGTCTGTGATAAAATAAATGAATAAAACTGTGACATATTGGTATATTTTACACTTGAAGGCAGGCAATTTGAAAGAAGCCCTAAAAAGGAGGTATTATTTGAGATAGATTTTGAAGAATGAGTAATGTTGCTATAAGGAATGAGGAAAATAAGTCTCACCATGGACAAACACGCAAGGATAAATGATGGTGTCCATTTTGACACACTTGTTTGATAAGCAGTGCTTGGTGAAGGGCTGGGAATGCAATAGATCAGTGAGTTAAACTGTAGAAGATGGAGAAACAGATCATAGGGGATTCAATTAGGTGCTTAGTCTGCACATAGACCATTAAAGAGGTCAATTCTGACTTTCACAGTTTCTATTTTAAAATGTGGATAGTGACTTTCAGTGGCCCATGCCTACCTCCCAGGGCATAAGATGTAACATATGTGAATATTCCTTGTAACAGTGTGGTTGGCCGTGACTGGGACCTAGTGTTATGCTGCTCCACATTCTGTCAGACTTTCTGCAACAGAGGCTTAACTGCTCCTGAAAGTGTCAATACTGCCAAGACTGTGAAATGCAAATGAGGAACAAACTTATTAAATTTTGTACACCATCCACAAACAAGCAAAAAGTTCAACATGAAAATATTGATATAATTATGTAAAATGAATCCAATAATTCATTTGATTTGATGTGCTATTTCATTTTACTTATTAATCATATGATTCATAGTTCTCTGCCTAATATGTGGTTAATATTTTATTGCATGATTAAATATTAACTATATTATTTAGAGTCAGGAAACACTTCATCGCTGATGAAATCTCATTTTAACTCTGAGAATTTGCTCCAGTATGGACTGCCCACTGCTGTAGCTGACTCGGTGCTTTTACAAGGAACCTGAGTGCAAATGGAATCCACCTAGTGTTATCCATACCTGCTACTTCACAATATTCACTTCCCATACCACTGTTCATCTTCTAGATATCTATGTTGAAATTTGAGAAGCACATTTCCACTTTCGGAGATATCATCTATTTACCCTTTTTATCAGAAGGTGCTATTTCTTTATTCTAATAACACGTAGCTTCTACACCTAATACTCTTGTGAGCTTAGAAGGTGTTTTTTAAAATAATTATGTATTTGTTCACTTTACATCCCAATATTGGCCCTTCTGTAAAGTGGGAACTTCTAGTTCTTTGGAAAGTTAGTGATGTGGAATGATGTTTTGCTGGAGCACACAGGTGAAAGGATGTCTTGCTAAAGCAGACATGTGAGAGACTGTTTTCCTGAAGCAGACGCAGGGCAGCTGAAAGGATGCTTGGATACAGCAAACACGTGAAAGGATGCTGGCAGAGGAAGTATAAATATGACCCCACAGACAGTGGGAGTCAAGCACTGAGCTTTGGTTGGTTTGCTCCATCTGGCTATTCCTCACTAAGGACATGCTATGTATTGGTTTGCCTTACATAGTGTTGAGCCCAACTTGTGATAAAACTGCCGCCATTGAGAGAAACTTGCCCAAGTAGCTGCTCTTGAGGTTCCTGCAGCAGCTTGCTGCTTCTGGGGCCTCACCTCTGGCCAACTGGCAAGCCTGGCAGTTTCCTGAGGATTGAACTATAGTTGCTGGTTGGTGACTGACGTCTGTTTGCTGAAATGACTAAACCGTAGCTGCCATTGTGTGCCGTGTGTTTGCCTGCCTTGAGGACTGGTCTTTAGCTGGTGAATCATATTTGATGCTTGCTACAGAACTGAACTACTGCCAAAGAAGAGCAAGCTTGACCCATGAACTATTGCTGAACAGGCCCCCTCCCCTATATCCTAATAACTTTTCTCTCACTACCTCTGCTGGGTTGTGGGCTACAAGAGAGGTTGAACCCTTATTAAAAGTAGGCTGCAAAAAATTTATGCTTACACTGCGGTCTCTTCTCAGTACCCCTTCTTCTCCCTTTCCTACTTCTCCTTCTTTGAGAAGAGAGAGACCCTCTGGGTATCACCCCCCCCACACACACACACACTCGCACACAGACATAGACATCAAGTTACTGCAGGAATAGGCTCATCCTGTCCCACTGAGGTCAGACAAGGTAATACGTTAGGGCAACAGGATCCAAAGGCAGAGGGAGTATAAATATGACCCCACAGACAGTGTGAGACGAGCACTGAGCTTTGGTTTGTTTGCTCCATCTCGCTATTCCTCACTAAGGACATGCTATATATTGGTTTGCCTTACATAGTGTTGAGCCCAACTTGTGATAAAACTGCCACCATTGAGAGAAACTTGCCCAAGTAACTGCTCTTGAGGTTCCTGCAGCAGCTTGCTGCTTCTGGGGCCTCACCTCTGACCAACTGGCAAGCCTATCTACCTCCAATATCTGTTTTCTTTGTCCTTCCTTTCTGTTCTTTGTCCTTTATCCTGTAATTTATGAATATTATCCACCTATAAGTGAGAACATATTATGTATGTCCTTTTGGATCAGGGTTACCTCACTCAGGCTGATATTTTCTAGTCCATCCATTTGCCTGCAAAATTCATGATGTCCTTGTTTTAATAGCTCAGTTGTATTCCACTGTGCAAATGAACCACATTTTCTTTATTCAGTCTTCAGTTGTAGGACATCTAAGTTGATTCTAGTTTCTGGCTATTACAAATAAGGATGCCATGAGCATAGTTGAGCAAGTGTCCTTAGATGGTAGAGCATCTTTTGAGTATATGCCCAGGAGTGGTATAGCTGGGTATTGAGGTAGAATTATTTCCAAATTTCTGAGAAACTACCAAGTTGATCTCCAAGGTTTTATAAGTTTGCATTCCCAACAGCAGTGGGGGAGTGTTACCTTTGCTCCACATCCTCACCGGAATTTGGTGTCCCTAGAATTTTTGATCTTAAACATTCTTCTTGGTTTAGCGTAGAATCTCAGATTTATTTTTATTTTCACTTCCCTGATGCCTAAAGATGTTGTGCTTTTCTTTAAGTATTTCTGGGCCATTTGAGATTCCTTTGTTGAGAATTCTCTGTATCGCTCTGTACCCCATTTATATTGGTTTTAGGGGGTCATTTGGTTTGTGTCTAACTTCTTGCATTCTTTATAAATTTTGAATATTAGCTCTCTGTCAGATGTAGAGATGGTGATGCACTTTTCCCGATCTGTAAGCTGTCATTTTCTCCTACTGATGATGTCCTTTGACCAAATAGAAATATTTCAGTTTCATGAAGTGAAGTCCCATTTATTAATTGTTGATCTTAGTGTAAGAGCCATTGGTGTTCTCTTCAGGAAGTGGTCTTCTGTACTGATGAGTTCAAAGCTAGTCCCATTTTTCTGTTTTATTAGATTTAGTCTATCTGGTTTTATGTTTAGTTCTTTGATCCACTTGGATTTGAGTTTTGTGTAGGGTGATAGATATGGATCAATTTGCATTCTTCTACACGTAGACAGCCAGTTAGAGCAGCATCATTTGTTGAAGATGCTTTCTGGTTTTCCATCGTGTAGTTTTGCCTTCTTTGTTAAAAAAGCAGGCTTCTATAGCTGTGTGGTAAAATGCTTAAGGGACATGGTATGTGTAGATGTATCACTGACACTGCCTTTTGAGCTGGGAAGCCAGCAAGTCTGATCATGGGCAACTTTAAGGGAAACACATGTTTAAAATGTTTGATAATTCTAAATGTTTTTGGGTGAATATGAATAAATAAACCTTTGAATGTTTTGTTTTGGAATCCCAATGAATCGCTCTGTACCCTTTTTGGAGATGTCTGCACTAGAAAACTGTAGGTCATGTAATATTTGGCCACAGTGAAGCATGTGAATAGGATGGTGTTTTAAGGAGCAACATAAGTGGTTGTTTGTCCTTAAAGCCAGCTGTACTCTGGCTATTAGGGAAGACATAGAAAGGTTAGGAGAATAAGAGAACATCAATATAGAGAAAGTAAGTGATGGAGGTTAAATTAATAAGAGAAACTGGAATGGGTATGGGGGAAGGGAGAGTGAGTGAGTGAGTAAAAGAGAAAAGAGGAGAGAGATGAATGAGATAAAGATACAGCTTAGAGGGAAATTGCTCATAAAAGGAACAAAGGAAATAAACAGACTAGGGTTTTGCTGTGTCCATGGTGGGAAGAGTTTTGCAGTTTTTTCTTGATTCCTATGATATCAAAGGACTTCTCAATTTTCATCTGGATCTCAAGTCAGCATTGATGAAATAAATGCTCTTTTACTAAGTAAGCGCCTTAGTCACAGAATACTTGGCAATATATTCTCCCTTCTCTCCACTAGCCGTTGTGTAGCATTATGGTTGATAATGTCCATTAACACTGTGGAAGAGTGTCAAGGGACTGTCATGCAAATGGAAAAATAATTTATCTGGAAAACAAGAGTGTGTGTCTCTCACATTTGTATTCTTCCTAACTGGAAGGTTGAATATTAATTTCAACTTCCACGATCATTTTATCTCTTGATAGATCAGAAGTATTATAAATTTGTTTCACATAATAGGCAATTTACAGAGCCATTCCTGCACAGCTCAATGATATTTCTTGAATCATGGTCCCTTACAGGATTCCCTACCACTCAACCAAGCTATAATATAATTTTTAAAAATGTTGTCTTGACCCATTTTGAGGCTTTGTGTAGAAGACAGTCAATTCTTCTGTTGGGAACAGCTAATCTAGACGTCCTCTTATTAAAAATCTTCAAATCAACCTCTCTAATTTCCCAGGTCTAGGGAGCCATTAACCAAGACATTAATAGTTAATTTAAGGTTTCATTTGACTGAGTTTAAGGGAAAAATACTGAACATTATTTCTGGGTGTTTGTATGAGGACATTTCCAGAAGAGGTTAGTGTTTAAGTTGGCAGAGCAAGGACATCTGTACTTGCCAGTGTGGGTGGCATTATACAACTTGCTTCTCCCTGAAGCTTTCAAAGGCAGAAAAAAGGCCATTTCTTCCCTAACTCCAGAGTATCAAGTTCTCTTCTCTTGTCCTTGGCTGCAAGAGCTCCAGATAGTAAGCTTTTAAGTACCAAGATTATAGCAATAGGACCCTCCCCTGCTTGAATTCCAGTTTTTTTGTAATGAACCCTACAGTTACTTTGTCAGCTTACCATGTTCTTAAACTTTCCAACTGGGTCTGAATGGTGTGTCCTTAAGTCTGCATCCTGCAGATCAGAGCTTGTGAGGATTCTCAGTCTCTATGATTACATAATCAATTCTCATAGTAAATATCTTAAAGGGCCATCTCTGTTTATATGACCTATTGGTTCTATTTCTCTGGTAACCAGAATGCATCGGAAAACTCAAGTTCCAATGGAGTACTATTCAGCCATTAGAAACAATGAATTCATGAAATTCTTAGAGAAATGGATGGAGCTGGAGAACGTCATACTAAGTGAGGTGACCCAGTCTCAAAAGAATACCCATGGTATACAGTCACTGATAAGTGGATATTAGCCTAGAAGCTTGGAACACCAAAGACACAAATCACATATCAAGTGATGTCTCACAAGAAGAAAGGAGTGGACACTGGTGCTAGAATGGACCAAAACATCATTGTGGGAGAGTACAAGAACAGCAAGGTGGGAGGTGGTGGATGAGGGAGCAGGGGGAGGGAAAAGGACATGTGAGACCTTTGGGGGTGGGGAACCAGAAAAAGGGAAATGAATTGTAAATATAGAATATATACAATAAAAAAAAGAAAAAAAAAAGAAGTATAAAAATTTTAGACTGATTCGATCTGCCTTAACTTCCTGCAGAAAATACAACAAAGGAGCTTGACTTCCAGTTCTCTTTCTTTCCCTTTGGCTTGGTCAAACTAGTCCTTGTCCTTAGTTTCCCTCTCTCTCCCCTTGCCTTTTGGTCGACACTGGCCTTCCTCTAAGATACCTCTCTTTCTATTAATGGCATGCTGGTCTGTCTTTATGGTACTGTGAGTATAACCATACCAACTATCCAGTTTGCATTACAGGGTTTCATCTGGTCTCACCACCCTTCCTTCAGAGTTCTATGCCGAAAGCCTAAACCTAGTTTAGTGTGGATATCCTGGCCACCCGTAACAATGAGACACTTATGACAAAGTGCTCTTTTGTTATAAGCTGTGTCTGTAAGTGTCACACTGTTGAGTCTTTTCTTTTGTTTTTACTAGCTAGTGAACTCGAGGAAGGAGAATGGTTTTTGTCTTGGTAGCTCCTGTTCCTAGAACCACTTTCTTCATAGGATAAGTTCCCTATACAAATAACAGATAACTTTGAAATATAACACTGGTGAGGCGAATTGCACAGGCTTTAGGCATTAAAGCATAGCAAAAGCTATGAATTCCTCTACTGATGACACTGGATATTATTCTAGGTGATATCATAAGGAAAGAGCAGCTTACTATGTTCTTTTAGAAGTGTGTAATCCATTTGAAAACTAGTGACTTAGGACATTTGTTAATTCAGTCAAGATTTTTTTTTTTTTAATAGTGGTATTAATTGTAGGTCGCGTCTATCTCGCCAGCAAGAATGACACGAGACAATCAGGATCCTTCCACAGACGTTTATTGTGGTGTTGATTGCAGAGGCGAGAAAGACCATGAAAAAAGGAATGGTGCATCTTAAATAAGCCTAGGCTAGACGTGTTTCTACCTGATTGGTGCACCCCACGATGCCTCATTAGTATGCTCCGGGTCTGAGCTGCAACCTGCCAAACCTCTACCCGTGCATGTGCAGTAGGGCTTGGGAGTGGAGTAAACAACAGCACATTGCTGATTCATCACAGGAAATGGGCGCCATCTTGTAATGGCAAACGTGGCTTCCTACAATTAATGAATTTAAAAAGTTATCTTTTCTTTTTTATCCCTTAACTGCTTTTCACTGGAATGGATGCTGTGGATAATGTAGTCCTGCCTGGTCATTTTGCAGTGGCAATGTAACTAGCTATTTTTTCAGCAGCTTCTCTTGCTAGTTGCCTAACAGCACTTCACAGCTTGAGGCTCTCACTGGCAACCAGTCTTACCTCAGAAACCGTCTCACTTAAGGTCATGCTTATATCTGGGGACACTTGCCTTTAAGGACTGTTCAATGCAAGATCATGTGATATAGCAACGGGTTTCTCCCTGTGAAACATCTCTGAGGTGTTTTCCTTATTCCAGAACTCCCAGGAAGATGGATCAAAGTGTCCGTGGCAAGTCTGAGCATAAATGCTTCTGCCTCTGGCAGTCCTGTTTGCCTGACACATTCCCTGGCATGCTTCCTCAGTCCTCCTAAGTGAACTCTGACATGCAGAGTATCTGTCTCAGTGTCTCAGTATCTGTTCCTGAGAAAAACAAACTTAAGACACATGATCTAAAGTGAGACACAATTATTTACAAATGTAAAATTAACAAGGAAAAGTTATGTGCCCTGAATTACTGACTGATTTTGCCTTGTTTTTGAAGACTGTATTTTATAAAGCTTATAAATAACAGACATTTTTGAACAGTATGAATGAAATACATATTTCCTATGCTGTTTTCCCAATTTTGCTGGTATTTTGTAAAAAGTATTTACAACAACAATCAGAAATATCCCCAAGAGAAGAATAACTTTTTAGGTGTTACTTCGGAGACAAAGTCCTGCTGTGCAGCCTGGCTTTGAACTCAAGTCTCCTGCCTCCTGAATACTAGGAATTACAAGCTTTACCACTGCACCTGCCTCAAGAATATTAACCTATATGAACTTTCAAAATAAATAGTGTAATTCACACATTTTAAATAAACCAACTACAATGTTCACAAAGAGTTTATTAGGGATACTGAGTGAAAAAAAAACATTGAAATATATTTAGCTCTTTACAAATCCACATATTACTCTGCAATTATTGTCATAGGATTATCTAATGCTGTGCCAGCTTCCTGGTGGCTATTTTAATCATCCAAAATATGTCTTATTTCCTAGTTGAAATCATATGCACATAGTGATTTTTCAATCTGCAAAGTATTTTACTGCAAAGGTATTTAATGTAACTGTGATACTGATCAGATGAACTTACAGAAGTCCCTCCTCATCCTGAACAATTTAGAGAATGTTTACTTTGGGTTCATTGAGACTCCATAATCACCAAAAGGCTGTCTCCTTTCATTTATCTTCGCTCACAATGAAAGGACCACAGCAGTATTGTGAAATGATCAAGGAAAGGTGGTAAAGGGGTCTGGGGAAGTCCTTGTTTTTGTGTTGTTGTAATAAGAGATGATTAATTGGATAAAGTACTTTCCAGAGCTTCTGATAAAAAATAAGCAGGTAAAAAATAAAAGCAAACAATTTTATCTTATTTTTTCTTTTCTTTTCTTTTTCTCTTCTCTTCTTTTCTTCTTTCTTTCTTTGTTTCTTTTTCTTCCTTCCTTCCTTCCTTCCTTCCTTCCTTCCTTCCTTCCTTCCTTTCTTTCTTTCTTTCTTTCTTTCTTTCTTTTAAATATTATCTGAAATTGAGAAATAAAGTGGTTTAGGTTAATTTTTCTGTGCCTAAAATGTTGTTTGCTTAAATCGAAGCAGCTGCAGCTGTGTCAATCTTTTGGTAGAGAATAGAACATTGTGGGTTCAAGATACCGTAGTTTAAGTTTACATGTCCTCATGATTATCTATAAATGATAAATAGGCAAAGGAACTTACCGAGACAGCAATATGCTAACACGTGAGGTGAATTATCTTATTTCCACCTTGAACCTTCACTGTAATTTAGAGCTTATGAAACAGGTGACATTTTGAACATTTTTTTGTTTTAAGATCTAGGGGAATACAAGCAGCCAGATCTCTGGCTTTTGACATAGAAATAGGACAAATTATCAACTATCATAATCATTTGTTGTCAAACTTCCTTTATGATTCCTGTTTTCCTGTGATGATGTTTCTTCACTGATGCCTTGTGCTGCTGCTTTGGAAGATGACCTCAGGATGGACAAGTGTGTTACCCCCCTTTCCTCCCATGAACACACACCTTGACTTTTACCAATAATTTTAATCTCATGAGATACTCAGCAGATGCATATAGCATGTTCATTAAGATTTATGCTATCAGTATGGATCTAGGTTTATAATTCACCACTGTCACCACAACCTTGGCTATATGTTAAGTTAGCACCTTGAGCTTCCATTACCCACGAATGAGACTAACTATTGCCTATTAATCATAGTGGTGCTGTACAGAGGGATGTATGAGGATCATGTAAGAAACATGCTTACTCACTGAAAAATGTGATGGCTTGAATATGAAATATCTCCCACAGACTCTAGTGTTTGAATTCTTAGTCTTCAAATTCTTAGTGTTCAAATTCTTAGTCTTTGGGAAGAATATCAAGGTAGGATCTTGTGGGATGATATTTCATTGGATGGGATTTCGGGGGTCTGAAGCCTGATCTTGCTTGCTGTTCTTTTTTTCTTTTCTTTTTTTTTTAAGGATGGAAATTCTTTATTGCCTGCTTGGTATCACCATTCCTAGTAAGTTCATCCACTGACTGAGGTTAGAGATGTCTATTTTTTGTTGTGATCTGCTTGGAGTTTGCTTCCAAGTGTGGATACAACTGGATAAGCCAGCTTCCTGCTCCAGCCACTGTGATTCCAAGCCTGTTGTTGCTATGTCTTACTGGCTAGGATGAAGTCTATCCCTGTGAACTTGTAAGGCAAGATAAAGCCTTTTTCCCTTAAGGAATTTTGTTGTTAGGAAAAAAATTTAAATCACAGCAATAGAAAATAAATTCATCCATCTATCATGATATATTTAATCTACTTCAGACTCAGCATTGGAGTGTATTTAGCAATGAGCTCAGCATCCTATCTTTTTATGCCTTGACTGGGAGAATCAGGTATGTACAAAGGAATAAAGAGAGATAAAAGGGAACTCCTGTCATTTATTACACAGGACTGACTAGAAGGCATTTATGCAGCAAAGTAAACCCTGCAGTCAGACTCAAAAATGAAACAAATAAACAAACATCAAACAAACAAACAAAAATCAAACAAAATCCCACCCAACCCACCAACCCACCAAACAAATAAACAAACAAATGAAAAACCTGGCTTATCAACCTACACTGTCACCATCCCATGATCTCATCAAGGAGACTGGATGCTGTACAGTGAAGTCATTACCACAGAGAAAGAGGATATCTTAGCATCTTTGCTCTTCTCGGTTAATACCTCAAAATTACCCTTCTTTCCCAGTCATAGACAATAAGAAAAGGCACAAAATCCTTTTGTAAGAAGGAAACATCAGACTGTATAAGAAGCACTGTAAGAAAAGGTTAGTAAATAAATATTCATATGAACTGATAGAATTTTTTCTTTACATAATCCAGAGCATGAAAAATATGTAGGGATTATTTATTTTCCATCTTTTTTTGCTAAAATGAATATTAGTTTTACTGAGCTCAAATGAAATTACATATATGGAGAGATTTTGTGTACATATAAGATATATATGTATTGTATACATTACAGAGAGAGCTTTAATTTTAAGGAAAAATTAAACTGAAATGAAGCAATTCTCAACATACTGAAAGGGTAGGTGATATAGAATTATGAATTTATTGCAACATTTTGACTGGAATAATGACTTATAGCAATGAATATGAGACAGTGTGACTAAAAATCAATGTCCTTAATTTCCGGTGATTTATCTAGATAGAGAAATTATAATGTGATTTGAACAAAATAGGAGAACTGTACTGTGTATTCATTTGCAAAATATGAATTTTATTCATGAGCATGATATTGCTAGGTGCTGTAACTCCCCTTTATTCCCAGCATATGGCTGAGGAGCGGAAGTGTATGTTTATTATGTTGTGACATTCGTGGATGTGTCTTTCCCACGCTTCTCTGTTTTCCATAAATCCTATCAGTGTTTCTGTATGCCTCATCATCTGTACCTCCAGATAAGGAATATGCAAGCGGTAAGGATGATATTTTAAACTGTTTTTTAACATTTTGTCTCTGTAGCAATAATAGAATTTAAGAGCCAAGGATACATATGAACACACAAAAAAGGTTATTTACAGAACCTTTTGATGAACGCTATTGCTCCCTGTGAACGCTATTGTGCCCTGTGAGAGACCAGAATAGTGAGTATGCCAGTTCATGTGCCAAAGTGGCTGGGGACATCTCACAAAGCTTCTTCCATAGCTGAAAAGCTATATTTAGTCAGTGGCTGTTGAGGGGGGAAGAAAGGGCTTTCTTCAGGGATAAGTCCCCCTCCATAGGTTACCCAATTTCATGAGTTATTTTACACATAAGTGGATATAAATTGTGAACATAACATTAAATGGATTTGGGTGTATCCTCCACCCAATGTGTGTGTGTGTGTACGCGTGCGCGTGTGCGTGTGCGTGTGCATGCACATGCAATGGATTTGTGAGGCAAGGGTAGAAATGTAAACGCAGTACTCTGTGTGTGAGATTTTCAAAAACTGCAGGCCCATGCCTGGGAGCAGTCAGCCAACCCAAACTGGACTCAAGGGAGAGGGCAAGAGGAAGAGAGACATGAATTTCGAGGGTAAGGAGCTGGGAGGAAGATCTGAGTAGAGTTGGGGAGAGGGGTATATGGGATTATAATACATTGTACAGAATTCTCAATTCACAAAAAGCATCACTTTTTAAATGGTAGATCTTTAAGCAGAAAACAGTACAATGAAAAACCCAACTATCACTCTTGAAAAAAGACCAGTTGATGAAGAATTAATGATTTTCTTAAACTAAGTGTAAATGAAAAATGGCACTCATTGTTTTGGTCTCCCATAGGCATCAAAGAGTTTTATAAACTTTACTTAGTAGACACTCAAAGGGCAAGAGAGATCATGTTACAACTAACTTTAAGAATTATATGTTTACAGCTACAGTGTACTCATATATAAATAAATAAATAAATACATAAAAAGAATTATATAATAAGCAATTATGGTTTATTATATAAATATTTCTAAAGCTTTGATGAACAATATCTATGACACCAAATTATATTTATTTCATTTTGACTAATCTGTATTAGTTGTACACATTAATGGAATACAATGTTATATTCTATACATACACATAGTATGTACAGATCAAAACCAATCTCTGTTTGTTCTCACGTCTCCTCACCTAAACTGTAAAAACTCTTCTCCAGTTAGGTCAACTTTCTTCTGCCTTTTCTGCATGGAAGTGGAGACACAGTTCTTATATTTCTGTGTTGACATATTTTACTAAATGTGGGCCCTCTAGTTCCCACCAAGAAGCTTCAAATGACAGAATTTCATTTTATGGCTAAGTACTTTGTTGTCTGACTGATTAGTGCATTTTTGTGAATTATGTTTATCCATTCATCTGTCCATAAATACCAACATTGATTTTATAGTACGGCTATCACAGATACTACAACAGTAAATGTGAACCTGCTGGCAACTCATTAGCATGCTGATTTCACAGAAATGGAATAGGTAAGCTGGCAAATCTCATTCATTCATTCATTTATTTTGGAACATGGTTCCAGTATTAACATGCCTTCTACCAATTCTGGGATTATGGGTGTATACCACCACCATGTCTGTTTTGTAAGGAGCTGCAACCCTGTTTTCCACAATGGTTGTACTAATTTAAATTCTCACCAGCAATGCGTTTTTTTCACGTTCATAACAGACTTTGCTATTATTAGTTTCGTGAGAGTTACTATAATTGGAGTGAGATCATGCATTATTCTGACTTCAGTTTGCATTTCTGTAATGGTTAACAATGTTGAGCCTATTCCAGAATATTTGTTACCACTTCATATTTCTTCTTTGGAAAGGTTCGTTTTCAGATTATGTACACACTTTTTAATTGGATCTCTTGCCTTTGTTGTTAGGTTTCTTGTCTGAATATCATTTCTTTGCTAAAGGAATAGCTGGCCAACGTCTCCATTCTGAGTTTCCCCACCCCCATGTCTCATTCCCTTGGCTTTAAAGGAGCTTTTTCTTGCTCTAATTGTTATTTGTCTTTTGTTTGTTTCCTGTGCTTTCACAGTCATAGGTTGAAGGATCTTGTTTTATTTGGCTTTGACTATACTAATATGTCGAAGTGTTTCCTATATGTTTTCTTCTAGTAACTTCACACTTACAGGTCTTTTAGTTTGACGTTATATTCTATGTAGTTTCATACATGAGAAGGCAGAACCATAAGGAGGACACATAATGTTTACCCTTTAATTTTCTCAGTGTCTTGCCTAGTGCCTTCCACACAGTAACTTAATAGATTTGTTTTTCAAATGAATAGAATTTAGACATTGACCAAATACCCAAATCCAGGTTTTAAAAGTTCATGTCGACAAATGAGACTTTAAAAATATTAGCATATATTTATTGTAGATGGTGCTGGATTTCATTAGGACATTTTATATATATATATATATATTATATATTATATATATAATTATATATATATATTCATATACACTTGTTTGGAAATGTTCTACAGATATATATATATATATATACATACATATGTATATATATATGTATACACTTATACACTTGTTTGGAAATAATATATATATATATACATACATATATATATGTATACATACATACATATATATATATATATATATATATATGTATGTATTTTAAGCAAGTTTGCGTGGAACCTTCTCTCTCCTTCTTTCCTTTCTTCCTTTCTTCATTTATCCCTCCCTTCCTTCATTTTCTTTTTCTTTAACTGATTTTTTCTTTCATTGAAAATAGATTATTTTCTTGTATAACTTGATACAGTTCCCAGCCCTCTACTACTCCCTGTTCCTCCCTGCATATCCACTCCTTTCCATTTTCTCTTTAGAAAAAGAAAACAAACAAACAACAAAACACAAACAAAACAAAACAAAAACAAGGCTAACATGAGAAAATAATAAGGTAATGAAAAAAAGTCATCCCATCAAGTCTGGCGTATGCAACGCAACAGAAGGTAGAGAGCCCCAAGAGCAGGCACTTGTATACACGTTCAGGAATCCCATGAAAACATTAAGCTGAAAGCAACAATAAATACACAGATGACCTGGTACACACAATTGTGATTTCTGTGTTAGTCTCTGTATGTTCATATGGGCCTTGATTGGATGGTTCAGAGAGCCACATTTTCCCCGTGTCCTCCAGCCCATCTGGCTCTGAAATTCTCTCTGTCTTCTCTTCTGCAGGGCTTTCCCTGGGCTCTAAGGGGAGAAATTTGAATGAGATATCTCATTTAGAATCTGCCTCTCTCTTGGAAACTTTTAGCTCTTGGGTCTCTGTATTTTTTCCTATCTGTGGCAAGAGGAAGCTTCTCTTATGCAGCTGGAATAAGGCACTATTTTTGATTTATTGTTAGTTGCATCATCCCCATTAGACATCAATGTTCACACATGAAAACATACACATTTGAAGACAAGTGCTCCAAACTGTTTTCTTTTGACACTTTGAAAACATTTGCTTATTACAAATCAGGTCTGGGACCTCAGAAAAGTACATTTATATTTTTGCTCCTAAGATTCCAAGATAGCTTTCTGTTCTGGCTCTCATGCAGAATTGGGTCATTAGGAAGGAAAAAGTTCTGAGAAAACCTGTGACATGCAATTGCCCTACCAGCAAAGAGAGGGCTTCAGAGGCCGTCTCCAAAGCATACATGTGCTAACACACAGTGCTCCAATGCTTCAAGTACATCAAGATACTTGCTTTTTGCAAATGTTAAGGACACTTTTTCTTTCATATGTCGTATCTGATCAGTACAAAGTCAATGATGACAAACCAGTAAATGGGAGGTTCCAGTTATTTTTCTTTTTCTTTTTTCTTTTTTCTAACAGAGTGTAGGGATATTTTTATTTGTGCACTATAATGTACAGGAAAGATCACTATTTGTGATTTGATGGCTAGCAATTTATTATGCTTCATTTTTTTTATTGAAAAGGGAAGTAAAATCACTTTTTGATAAAATTAAAGATTTACATGGAAAATATTTCAGATAAATACCTTAAAAGTGACTATTTTCTTGGAATCTTAAACAGTAAAGTGCTAGATGTGTAAAACATTGCTAAATCAATTGAAATATGGAATAGAAACATTTTATAATAGAATTTAAGATTTATGTGGAAATGTTTCTGATAAAATTGTAGAAAAATATAGAAAAACATGTGAGAATTGAAGACTATCATGGAAAATTTTATGTACATATAATGGTAAGCATAATACTATTCCTAAGTTGATTGAAAGTGGAATTATAAACATTTTTTGATAAATTTGAAGATTTACATCAAAAATATTTCTGGTAAAATTTAAGAAATATATAGACAAACACATTAAAATTGACTATTTCATGGAAAACTTTACATATAAAATGGTAGATATAAAAACTCTAAATTAATTGAAGGTGGAATTAGAAACACTTGATAAAATCAAAGATTTACATTGAAAACATTTCTTTTATTTCTTTTTTTTTGAAAACATTTCTGATAAAATAGAGGAAGTATATAGAAAGACATTAAAACTGAAGATTATCATGAAAAATTATGCAAATAAAATGGTAGACAAAAAATTACTAAATTTTTGGTTTTTTTTTTGTTTTTTTGAGACAGGGTTTCTCTGTGTAGCCCTGGCTGTCCTGGACACTGTCAGAAGGACAAAATGACAACCAACAAATTGGGGAAAGATCTTCACCAACCCCACATCCAACAGAGGGCTAATACCCAATATATACAAAGAACTCAAGAAGTTAGACCCCAAAGAACCAAATAACCCTATTAAAAATGGGGTACAGAGCTAAACAAAGAATTTTCACCAGAAGAAATTCAGATGGCTGAGAAGCACCTTAAGAGATGTTCAACATCATTCCACCTCACACCAGTCAGAATGGCTAAGATTAAAAACTCAAGAGACAACAGGTGCTGGCGCGGATGTGGAGAAAGAGGATCACTCCTCCATTGTTGGTGGGATTGCAAGATGGTACAACCACTCTGAAATCAGTCTGGCGGTTCCTCGGAAAATTGGGCGTGACACTTCCAGAGGACCCTGTCATACCACTCCTGGGCATATACCCAGAGGATTCCCCTGCATGCAATAAAGACACATGCTCTACTATGTTCATAGCAGCCTTATTTATAATAGCCAGAAGTTGTAAGGAACCCAAATGTCCCTCAAAGGAGGAATGGATACAGAAAATGTGGTATATTTATACAATGGAATACTACTCAGCAATTAAAAACAATGAATTCATGCAATTTGTAGGCAAATGGTTGGATCTGGAAAATATCATCCTAAGTGGGTTAAAGCCATTCACAAAAGAATACACATGAAATGCAATCACTGATAAGTGGATATTAATGAGCCCAGAAGCTCTGAATACTCAAGGCACAATTAGCAAATCAAAAGATTCCCAAGAAGGAAGGAGAGGACACTGGTACAGAAAAGACTGGATCCAGTTTTGCAGGAGAGTACCAGAACCGAGAAAGGGTTGGGGGGTGATTGGGGAATGGGCGGCAGGGGTGGGGGGAGGGAGAGGACTTAAGGGACACATGGTGAGGGGGGAACTGGGAAAGGGGAAAGCCTTTGGGATGTAAACAAAGAATATAGAAAAATTTTAAAAAAAGGGAAAAACTACTAAATTAATTAAAAGGGGAATTACAAACATTTTCTGATAAAATTGAAGATTTACATGAGAAATATTTTGTTAGTCTATGTCTTTTTATTGGGGAGTTGAGTCCATTGTTGTTACGAGATATTAACGAATAGTGATTGTTGCTTCCTGTTATTTTTGATGTTATTTTTATGTTTGTATGGGTATCTTCTTTTGGGTTTGTTGGTAGAAGATTACTTTCTTGCTTTTTCTAGGGTGTAGTTTCCCTCCTTGTGTTGGCATTTTCCATCTATTATCCTTTGTAGGACTGTATTTGTTGACAGATATGGTGTAAATTTGTTTTTATTATGGAATATCTTGGTTTCTCCATCTATGATGATTGAGAGTTTTACTGGGTATAGTAGTCTGGGCTGGCATTTGTGTTCTCTTAAGGTCTGTATGAGATCTGCCCAGGATCTTCTAGCTTTCATCGTCTCTGGTGAGAAGTCTGGTGTAATTCTGATAGGTCTGCCTTTATAAATTACTTGCCCTTTGTCCCTTACTGCTTTTAATAGTCTTTGTTTAGTGCATTTGGTGTTTTAATTATTATATGCTGGGAGGAGTTTCTGTTCTGGTCCAGTCTGTTTGGAGTTCTGAATGCTTCTTGTATGTTCGTGGGCATCTCTTTCTCTAGGTTAGGGATGTTTTCTTCTACAATTTTGTTGAAGATATTTGCTGGGGGCCTTTAAGATGCAAATCTTCATTCTCCTCTGTACCTATAATCCTTAGGTTTGGTCTTCTCATTGTGTCCTGGAGTTCCTGGATGTTTTGGGTTACCAGCTTTATGCATTTTGCATTTTCTTTATGCATTTTGCCTTTGTTAATGTTTTCTATGGTATCTTCAGCACCTGAGTTTCTTTCTTCTATCTATTGTATTCTGTTGTTGATGCTTGCATCTATGACTCCTGAATTCTTTCCAAGGTTTTCTATCTATGGTATCTTCAGCACCTGAGGTTCTTTCTTCTATCTCTTGTATTGTGTTGTTGATGCTTGCATATATGACTCCTGAATTCTTTCCAAGGTTTTCTATCTCCAGAGATGTCTCACTTTGTGATTTCTTTATTGTTGCTACTTCCACTTTTAGATCCTGGATGGTTTTGTTCACTTCTTTCACTTGATTGTGTTTTCCTGTAATTCTTTTAGGGATTTTTGTGTTTCTTCTTTAAGTGATTCTTTCTGTTGACCCATGATTTCCTGTATTTCTTTAAGGGATTTTTGTGTTTCCTCTTTAAGGGCTATTTTCCTATTGACTGATGTTCTCCTGTATTTCTTTAAGGGAGTTATTTAAGTCTTTCTTGAATCCCTCTATCAGCATCATGAGATACTATTTTAAATCTGAGTTTTGCTTTTTTGGTATGTTGGGGTATCCGGGACTTGCTGTGGTTTGTTCCTTCTGTGGGCCTGTAAGCCTGTGTCCTTACTCTTCTGAGCTCAACAGTGAAAGCACTGCTGGGAGATCTCACTCTTCTGGTGGGCTATGCACAGAAGACTGTGAAGTCTCCTGGATCCCTGGTGCAAATGCTCCAGTTAGTTTTCTAAAGACACTCTAAATGCATTTAAGTGAATGTTCTGACCCATTCCCACTGATGAATCAACACAGTTGTTTTTGCAAGCTCTCTTCTACTTGCAGAGCCAAGTCTTACCAGCTTCTTTGCAAACGGGAGGAAGCTTTGGTTGCAAACTGTGATTATTTCATGATGTGCTCGCTAGTGTTTCAGTGTCATATGATGGTGATTTCATAATGTTATATCATTATTTCCAGCTCCAGTGTGTTTATTGTTTGACTTGGAGTTCCAGGACAAGCCATAACTTTAATGGCTTTTGCAATAACAACATACTGTGCAAAACAGTCTATATTGGAAACGGTTACATATTTGGAAGTGATCTTTGTGTTTTTTCCTTTCTAAAAATTTTCTCCTGGTTTCCTTTCTTTGTTTCTCTCCCATTATATTTATTTTTCAGAGGTTACATTCATAGTTACCCTTGTGTTTGGGTGGGATCATCCTCATTTCACCAAATGGAGAAAGTTACTAATGCAAGGCTTTTAGGATCCAGGGGTTTAATGTTTTTTCCCTATGTAAGCTGCTTTGACTTGGTCATTATCTTCATATGACTTTCTTCACACAATTCCACATGGTTTGGTAAGTTTGGCATTGTTTAAGCATTTCAGCTAGTTATTAACAGTGATAGCTACCAGAAGGCTGCTTTCTAAAAGCCTCATAAGCTTTGAGGTTTAGCAAACAAGTTTACCTGTGCAGATACTGTGTTGCTAGAATTCTGAGAGCATGTGGGTGACTTATTCAATCACTTTTAAAACAAAGGCAGGAGAATAGTATAGTGTAGTGTGTGTGTGTGTGTGTGTGTGTGTGTGTGTGTATCATTGCCGTTTAAGTAGCTGGTAGAACAACTACAGGTGGGAAGTGTCTTAAGTGGGGTGTGCTTTATCATGGATGAGAAAATATGGCAGCATTCAGCTTGTAGAGACAGCTTCTCACATCACAGGCCACCAGGATGCAGATGAACAGCAGGAACTGTAGATCAGGCCTCCTACACTTAGTCAGGCTGTACCTACAGAAGCTTCTGTAATCTCTGTAATCTCCAAAAACACAACCACAAATTGGAGGGGAAACACTAAAACAAGCACGCAAACCAACAAAATCCAGCCTGTTGTAGACTTTTCCATGGCAAACCACAAAATACATTTGACTCTGTTGGTAATTGTTACTGTTTTTGATGTATTATACCTGAGTTTGTACTGAAGCTAAACTTAGCAGTTGTAAGACAGCATTGATCAAAGATGGGGTAACATTTTACACTGGTGCAGTAGTTTGTGGCATCCAGAGCTGTATATCTGAACAGTGACTCCCCCCAAAAAAAATCCATGATTGAGAAATAGTCTGAAATTTATCATGACACTAGACTTTTCCACATTGCTGGGTCCTTGATCTTAAAGTTCTAATGTTCTGATTAAGCCCACAAAAGTCAGGGAAGGAATATATATCGAATAATTACCTGCCACTGATACCATGTTCCTTTATTCATTTATCAGACCTGCTAGACAGAGAGATTTTCCTAGAAACTGCAAAGCAATTTGGCAATATTCCGCGAGGAGCAAAGAACTCCTTAGCACCGAGTACTCAGGCATTGGCTATACACTGTGACCTACTTGGTGGGCAGTGTCTAAAAGCAGAGCACACCCCGTGTGCATAATCACAGGCATGTGCACTACTTCGTATACAACAGCAGTTCCCCCCACTTCCTTCAAAACTGCCAATTGAGTGTGGTGTTTAGGATCCGAGTTCTGAGATTAGCGGGTCAAGTTCAAATCCCAGCCCTGCCGTTTCCTAGCTTTGAGTCATTGGGTAAATCAGTTAAACTCTTTAGTTTGCAGATTCCTTGTTGGTAAAGTAGGCACAGTAATTGTGCCCTCCTCATACATTCGTTGAGAGAATTAAATGAGTTAATCCATATAATGCACCCTGCACAGTTCACTAAGCCAGTCAATGGTAGTTGCTGTTATTATCCCCACCATACTGCAGGGAAGAATGCAAATCGGAAAGTAGGTCAGAGAGATTAATATTATGTTCCCTTCATAGAAGTCTAATGCGGAGTCAGCTATAAAACGCAATTACTCTGTAAGTAGTAAACGTGATGCCAGCGATTAGCAGGGGGATGGTCTAGAGTAAAAAGGCCGGCATTGCTCTGAGTGCAACAGAGTTTTGTGCAGGAATTTTTGAATGAGTATCCTTCTCTCTTCTTTCTTCCAAAACTCTCATTTTTTTTTTACCTTTTATTTTTATTATTTTGCCGCAGGGTATAATTTGTATATGCCAGGGCAGAAAATCTTCTGAAAAATAGCACAACGCAAGATGAATACATGCTTGCTTTCCATACAGGTTTCTTTTGTTATTGAGGGTATCTATAGGCTTGGGGGAGGGGGGCCAGAAATCGTTTTGCATTTATCCCATTTTGTGGAGCCCCTATGAGCCAGGGATTCACCTTTAACCTATATTGCTACTAGACCCTCAGTTTGAACTTCTACATGCATTTGCTTTACAGTTTTCCAAAATAATAACAATTTAAAACAAGGAGACTGTTCATAAACACCGAATTATCTGTGAGACGGGGCCAAGCTACACCAGCTGCACTGGCTTAGCTCTTACATCTGGGCTCTGAGGCGGGTAACAAAAAAAAAAAAAATCTCCATGAACAGTATTTTAAGAATTTTGGCAACATACAGGACAGGGGAATTAAAAAGAATTCTTTTCTGAAAACAGAACTGGTGGAAACGATTCTGTTTGCTCGCCACAGTTCAGCCAGCAGTCCAATAGGCTGAGCCTTAGATACAAACAGGCATGCCTGGAGTTCTGTCCAAAGCCACCGTGTCCCCATAATCAAGGCCAGTGTACTTGCTGGCAGAGGCCCAAGAGCTAAGAACGGCAGTGTATTCTTCAAAGCATAAAATGATTTCCCAGATTACTGGTTTTTAGCCTAATGGTAACAGTTCTCAGCACTGAGTTGGAAAGAAAGCATCAGTTGGAAAGCTTAAATTGTTTCCTCCCCCCTCCTCCTCCTCTCTTCTCCTCCTTTTCCTTTCTTTCTCAGAATTCCTTCTCCCCTCTCTTCCTTTTTCTTCTCTTCTTCCTCCTTCTCTTCTTTCTCTTCTTCTTCTGTGTAGTCCTCCTCCATTTTCGGTCCTTGAAATAAATCAGTGTCACTCATTTCTTTGTTGCTTCTCTAGGAGATTGGTGTATTCCCATATTGCTGCATTCATTGTGTGCAAATAAGGAAAAGAAAAGAGTTGTATAAAAAATACTTTCCTCAGAAACAGACAAAGAATTATATACTCAAAATTAATTCATAAAATTTAAGTACTGAAGTAAAGGAAAAGTGTAAATAATACAAGGGGCCTTCAGTATAGTGATTGACAGAATGGTAAAAAAAATGACTATTTCTAAATAATTGTACTATAATTTAATCTTAATGAAATAATGGATCCCTTTTTCTAGAAAAGTTCAGCAGACCCTTGAATTATAATGAAGAACTTTATAGTCTAGAAGACACCAAATGTCAGAAAAGAGACAAATCAAAGTGGTACATTGGGTCATTATTTGATATATTAAGACAGTTAGAAAATTTGGAATTTCAGTTGGATATTGGGGTAAAAATCAACCAGGAAGATAGTTATTTGAATGCCTAGTGGTTGGAGCAAATCTGTGGTGATAATAAAAATGGGCAAAGACATTTTAGGCTTCAAATGGAAACCGTGACAAAAGGTTTGAATGAAGAGACATATCACTTTCTTGATGACAGGATTTCTGGAAACTGGGGACAGAGAGGCACAGGAAGACAGACAGCACAGGAAGACAGACAGCACAGGATACCATCATTCAAGGTGGTCTAGTCACCTGATAGAGGGCATGATAGATGCCCTCCCTCATTCAAGCCAGTGTAGTCACTTCTATGGTGCAACGGAATAAGAGGATAGATGACATTGGACAGTTTACAAGTCCTAGATTATACGATCAGATTACGTGACTGGCAAAATGAGAGATCATAATATCTAAAATTGGCTCCTTGCTCCAGGCAGCACAACTTATGGGAAAAAAGAGCTTGGATGAGGATGGAGATGTAAAAATATTAGGATAATGTCCCCAGATTAGCAGATGATGAAAGGCAGTAAATCAGATACTGGACTCCAGCGACCTGACAAACTGCCTGGACTGTGCAATAAGAGAAATGAGGGAAAAAAAGAAGAGAAAAGGCACCTTCCATACCGCTGTGGGCTTTTTTCATTAATTGCCTTATATCGCTATTGTTTGTTTGTTATTGCTTGTATTAAGATCTATTACTCCAGTCTGAAATCTTGTTCATGGCAACCTTCATGTGGGGAATGGCCTTTGGAGTATTGCCTATATCAAAATATTGTAATGCCTTCTCAATTAGATTATTCTCTTTTCTCATAAAAACTAATGGGTTGCTGTGAACATAGTAGAATAAGTGCCCCTGTGGCATGGTGGTGTATCTTTTGGGTATATTCCCAAGACTGGTATAGCTGGATCTTCAGGTAGATATATTTCCGATTTTCTGAGGAGCCTACAGACTGATTTCCAGAGTGGTTGTACCAGTTTGCAATCCAGTAATGGAGAAGCGTTCCCCTTTTCCTACATCCTCTCCAATATTTGTTGTCTCCTGAGGTTTTGATCTTAGACATTCTGATTGTCATAAGGTGGAATCTCAGGGTCATTTTGATTTGCATTTCTCTGATCACTAAAGACTTTGAACATTTCTTTAGGTGCTTCTTAGTCATTCAAGATTACTCGGTTGTGAAATCTCGGTTTAGTTCTATACCCCATTTTTGGATTGGGTTGTTGGGTTTTTTGGTGATTGGTTTCTTGAGTTCTATACATATTTTGGATATTAGACCTCTATCAGATATGGCATTAGTGAAGATTTTTCTCCAATCTGTAGGTTGCCAATTTGTCTTATTGACCTTATGTTCTTTACCTTACAGACACTTTCCAGTTTCCTGAGGTCCCATTTATCAATTCTTGATCTTAGAGCTTGAGCCATTGGAGTTTTGTTTAGGAAATTTTCCCCTATGCCAATGAGTTCAAGGTTCTTTCCCACTTTCTTTTCTATCAAACTGAGTGTATCTGGTTTTATGTTGAGGTCCTTGATCCACTTGCACTTGATCTTTGTGCAAGGTGACAAATACGGGTCTATTTTATTTTTCTACATACAGGTAGCCAGTTAGACTAGCACCTTTTATTGAAGATGCTTTCTTTTCCCATTGTATATTTGGGCTTCTTTGTCAAAAATCAAGTGTCTATAAGTGTGTGGTTTTATTTTTGTGTCTTTAATTCTATTCCATTGATCAGCATGTCTGTCTCTGTACCAATATCATGCAGTTTTTATCACTATTGGTCTGTAGTAAAGCCTGAGGTCAGGGATGGTGATTTTCCCCTGATGTTCTTTTATTGTTAAGAATTGTTTTCATTATTCTGTTTTTTTTTCTGCCTTTCCAGATGAATTTGAGAATTGCTCTTTCCATGTCTTTGAAGAATTCTGTTGGGATTTTGATGGGGATTCCATTGAATCTATAGATTGCCTTTGGTAGGATGGCCATTTTTACTATGCTAATTCTGCCAATCCATGAGCATGGAAGATCTCTCCATTTTCTGAGATCTTCTATGTCTTTCTTGAGAGACGTGAAGTTATTATCATACAGGTCTTTCACTTTTTGGTTAGTTACCCCAAGATATTTTATTATTTGTAGCTATTGTGAAGGGAGTTGTTTCCCTAATTTCTTTCTCAGCCTGTTTATCATTGTATAAAGGAAGGGCTACTGATTTATTTGAGTTAATTTTATATCTGGCTACTTTGCTGAAGTTGTTTATTAGTTGGAGAAGTTCTCTGGTATAATTTTTGGTGTTTATTATGTATACTATCATATCATCTGCAAATAGTGATACCTTTATTTCTTCTTTGCCAATTTTTATTCCCTTGATCTTTTTGTTGTTGTGGTCTTATTCTTCTAGCTAGTACTTTGAGCATTCTTTTGAATAGATATGGGGAGGAGAGGGCATCCCAGGGTCACAACTCTGACCTATAATTGTTCCTGTCTATCAGAATTACAGGGATGGAAATGAAGAGAAGCTTGAGGAAAAGAAGGTCCAGCGACAGGCCTGACACTATTACTGAGGCCATGGAGTGTTCACAAAAGGAACATAACATGACTGCACTCCAGAAATCTTATCAAGCAGCTGAAAGAGTCAGATGTAGATATTTGCACTCAATGGACAGAAGCAGCTGACCCCTGTTGTTGAATTAGGGAAGGCTGAAAGAAGCTGAGGGGAAAGGCAATCTTATAGGAGGCCTGTCAGTCTCAGTCTGAACCCCAGAGATCTCTTAAGCACTGGGCCACCAAACAGCAGTATACACCAGCTGTTATGAGGCTCCCAACATACATACAGTAGAGGACTGCCAGGTCTGTGTTCATTCAGAGATGATGCACTTAACTCTGAAGAGACTGGAGGCCTCAGAGAGTTTAGCAGTCAGGTGGGTTAGGTGGTATGGACATCCACGTGGAGACAGGAAGTGGGGAAGATATTCGGGATGTGGAACAGTAGGAGGGTGAATGAGGTTTGGGTGGAATAAAATATGGAGTGTAAAATAAATAAATAAATACATTGAAAATAAAAGTAATAATAAAAAAAACTAACGGGACATGTTAGGGTCTCTACTACCTTCTTCTCTTCCATAGATACTTCTTAAACCTGTCAAAAAATAGCTCTCTTATTTTATTTACTTATTGAAAGAACACACTAGTGTCTGTTCTATTATTTGTTTCTGTATAACAAACCCTCATAATCTTTACAGAATTAAATACCAATCTTCTTATTAGTTATTGATACTTTGGTGATTTGACTTAGTCTTGTTGGGTGGTGCTCCCAGAATTCCTCAAATGGCTGTGTGACTGGATTCTTTCATCTGATTGGCCCTTGGGCTAAGAACAGCTAGTGATAAGACAGTGATACTTTCTCTCACATTTCATTCTTTGATGGAAGACAGGATATTGTCCAAGTATAGGGAAAGTCAACTGCATCTTTGAAAAAAGAAGGCCGAGGAGTTTGTGACCAGTTCTGAAATCCTTGATAGTCTCCTTCAGTCTACTCTGCTCATGAAGTATTGGCATTGTTTTCTGAAATGGTGGTCCTGTCTCTCATTCTCTACTAAAGCCCAATGATTGCTTTATTTCCATTGCAAATATTTTATTAAAAAATGTAGTACAAGACCGAGGCAGCAGTCGGCAACCAGCTCGCCAGCCCCTGGACCAGCGATAGCAGCAGGCCTCCATATTGCAACAGGACACAGCTGGAAAGGCCCAGGTAGACACTCCTTCCAGGGCTACCCTCACAGGGAGGGGGGATCTGCTAGGCTCTCGCTGCCAGGCAGGCCTAATTCCGCCTAGGTTCTGCGGGACTTCCCCACGCCCTCTGGCTGTGCACCAAGGCAGCGGTCGGCAACCAGCTCGCCGGCCCCTGGACCAGCGATAGTGGCAGGCCTCCATATTGCAACCAGGACACAGCTGGAGAAGCCCAGGTAGACAGACTCCATCAGGGGCTACAATCGCATGGGTGGCAGCCAGCTTATGATCCCTTAAAGCAGCAGTCACGCATATTCACCAGTAGAGAAACAACAGGTGAGCCCAGCCTCACAGGAGATTCAAACACCAGCCACTGACAACAAGGCCAACTAACACCAGAAATAACCAGATGGCAAAAGGAAAACGAAGGAACGTTACTAACAAAAATCAAGGCAACATGACAGCATCCGAACCCAGTTCTCCAACAACAGGAAGCCCTGGATACCCCAAGACACCAGAAAAACAAGACTTGGATGTAAAATCACTGGTCAGGATGCTGGTAGCTGAACACATAGAAAAATCTCGTAAAGAAATAGAGGAGAAAATGGATCAAAAGTTAGAAGCCTTTACGAGGCAAATACAAAAATCACTTCAAGAAATTCAGGAGAAGATGGATCAAAAAGAAGAAGACAATAAGGAAGAAAGACAATAATCACTTAAAGAAATACAGAAGAGCGTGGGCCAACAAGTAGAAGCTATGAAAGAGGAAGCACAAAAATCTATTAAAGAAATACATGAAAACACAATCAAGCAAGCGAAAGATCTGAGCACATCCATCCAGATACTAAAAAAAGAAGTAGAAACAACTAAGAAATCACAGAGGGAGACAACATTGGAGATAGAAAACCTTGGGAAGAAATCAGGGGCCATAGATGCAAGTATCAACAATAGAATACAAGAGAAAGAAGACAGAATCTCAGAAGCTGAAGATACCATAGGAACCATTGATTCAACAGTCAAAGAAAATACTAAATGCAAAAAGGTGGTAACCCAAAACATCAAGGAAATCCAAGACACTATGAGAAGACCAAACCTAAGGATTATAGGTATAGACAAGAGTGAAGATTTACAAGTTAAAGGGCCACAAATATCTTCTATAAAATTATGGAAGAAAACTTCCCCAGCCTAAGGAGAGAGATGCCCATGAACATACAAGAAGCTTATAGAACCCCAAACAGACTGGACCAGAACAGAAATACATCCCGTCACATAATAATCAAAACTCCAAATGTACTAAACAAAGAAAGAACACTAAAGGCAGCAAGAGAAAAAGGCCAAGGAACATATAAAGGAAGACCTATCAGAATAACACCAGACTTCTCACGTGAGACCATGAAAGCTAGAAGATCCTGGGCAGATATCATGCAAACTCTAACAGAATACAAATTTCAGCAAAAACTACTTTACCCAGCAAAACTCTCAATCGCCATAGATGGAGACATCAAGGTATTCCATGACAAAGCCAAATTTGCACGATATCTTTCCACAAATCCAGCCTTACAAAGGATAGTAGGGGGAAAACACCAAGACAAGGACGGAAACTACACCGGGGAAGAAGCAAGATAGAAACCTCCTCTCATCAAACCCAAAAGAAGATAACCTCTCAAATATAAAAAATAAATAAATAAATAAATAAATAAATAACAATAAATAAACAAAAATAATTTCAAAAATGTCTGGAGGAAATAATTACCATTCCTTAATATCTCTTAACATCAATGGACTCAATTCCCCAATAAAAAGACATAGATTAACAGACTGGATATGGAAACAGGACCCTACATTTTGCTGCATACAGGAAACACATCTCAGTGTTAAAGACAAACACTGCCTTAGAGTAAAAGGATGGAAGACAATTTTACAAGCAAATGGTCTCAGGAAACAAGCTGGGGTAGCCATTCTAATATCAGATAAAATAGACTTCCAACCTAAAGTCATCAAAAGAGACTCAGAAGGTCACTTCTTGCTGGCCAAAGGGAAAATCCACCAAGAAGAGCTCTCAATACTGAACATTTATGCTCCAAATACAAGGGCACCCTCCTTCATAAAAGAAACCTTACTAAAGCTAAAAGCACACATTACACCTAACACAATAATTGTGGGTGACTTCAACACTCCACTCTCCTCAATGGACTGATCAGGAAAGCAGAAACTAAACAGGGACACAGTGAAACTAATTGAAACTTTGGACCAATTGGATTTAACAGATATATATAGAACATTTCATCCTAAAGCTAAAGAATATACCTTTTTCTCAGCACTGCATGGTACCTTCTCCAAAATTGATCATATAATTGGTCAAAAGACAGATGTCAACAAATACAAGAAGATCGAGCTAATCCCATGCCTCCTATCAGACCACTATGGAGTAAGAGTGGTCTTCAATAGCAAGAAAAACAACAGAAAGCCCACATACACATGGAAACTGAACAATACTCAATGACACCTTGGTCAAGGAAGAAATAAAAAAAGAAATCAAAGACTTTTTAGAATTCAATGAAAATGAAGGTACAACCTACCCAAATCTATGGGACACAATGAAAACAGTGCTAAGAGGAAAACTCATAGCCCTAAGTGCATCCAAAAAGAAACTGGAGAGAGCATACACTAGCAACTTAACGGCACACCTAAAAGCCCTGGAAGAAAAAGAAGTTAATTCACCAAGGAGGAGTAGAAGACAAGAAATCACCAAACTCAGGGCTGAAATCAATCAAGTAGAAACAAAGAGAACCATACAAAGAATCAACAAGACCAGGAGCTGATTCTTTGAGAAAATCAACAAGATAGATAAACCCTTAGCCAGACTAACCAAAGGACACAGAGACAGTATACAAATTAACAAAATTAGAAATGAAAAGGGAGACATAACAACAGAAACTGAGGAAATTCAAAAGATCATCAGATCCTACTACAAAGGTCTATACTCAAAACAACTGGAGAATCTAGAGGAAATGGACAATTTCCTAGACAGATACCAAATACCAAAATTAAATCAGCATCAAGTAGATCAGCTAAATAGTCCCATAACCCCTAAAGAAATAGAAGGGGTTATAGAAAGCCTCCAAACCAAGAAAAGTACAGGACCAGATGGTTTTAGTGCAGAATTCTACCAGACCTTCAAAGAAGACTTAACACCAATACTTTTCAAACTATTCCACAAAATAGAGACAGAAGGGACACTGCCCAACTCATTCTTCGAAGCCACAATTAAGCTAATACCTAAACCACAAAAAGATCCAACAAAGAAAGAGAACTACAGGCCAATTTCTCTTATGAATATAGATGCAAAAATACTAAATAAAATTCTTGCTAACCGAATCCAAGAGCACATCAAAACGATCATTCACCATGATCAAGTAGGCTTCATCCCAGGGATGCAGGGATGGTTCAATATACGGAAATCCATCAATGTAATCCTCTACATAAACAACTGAAAGAAAAAACCACATGGTCATCTCATTAGATGCTGAAAAAGCATTCGACAAAATTCAGCATCCTTTCATGCTAAAAGTCTTGGAAAGAGCAGGAATTCAAGGCACATACCTAAACGTAGTAAAAACAATCTACAGCAAACCAGTAGCCAACATCAAAATAAATGGAGAGAAACTTGAAGCATTCCCACTAAAATCATGGACTAGACAAGGCTGCCCTTTCTCTCCATATCTTTTCAATATAGTTCTTGATGTTCTAGCAAGAGCAATTAGACTACATAAGGAAGTCAAAGGGATACAAATTGGAAAGGAAGAAGTGAAACTATCATTATTTGCAGACAATATGATAGTTTACTTAAGCGACCCAAAAAACTCCACCAGAGAACTTCTACAGCTGATAAACAACTTCAGCAAAGTGGCAGGTTATAAAATTAACTCAAGCAAGTCAGTGGCCTTCTTGTACTCAAAGTACAAGCAGGCTGAGAAAGAAATTAGGGAAATAACACCCTTTACAATAGCCACAAACAACATAAAGTATCTTGGCGTAACTCTAACCAAACAAGCGAAAGATCTGTACGACAGGAACTTCAAGTCCTTGAAGAAAGAAATCGAAGAAGACCTCAGAAGATGGAAAAACATTTCTTGCTCCTGGATTGGCAGGATCAATATAATAAAAATGGCCATCTTGCCAAAAGCAATATACAGATTCAATGCCATCCCCATCAAAATCCCAAATCAATTCTTCATAGATCTAGAAAGAGCAATTCTCAAATTCATCTGTAGCAACAAAAAAACCAGGATAGCTAGAACTTATTCTCAACAATAAAAGGACTTCTGGGGGAATCTATATCCCTGACCTTAAGCAGTACTACAGAGCAATTGTGTTAAAAACTGCATGGTATTGGTATAGCAACAGGCAAGTAGATCAATGGAATAGGATTGAAGACCCAGAAATTAACCCACAGACTTATGGTCACTTGATCTTTGATACGGGAGCCACAACTATCCGGTGGACTAAAGATAGCCTTTTCAACAAATGGTGCTGGTTCAACTGGAGGTCAACATGCAGAAGAATGCGAATTGACCCACTCTTAACTCTTTGCACTAAGATCAACTCCAAGTGGATCAAGGACCTCCACATAAAACCAGACACACTGAAACTATTAGAAAAGAAACTTGGGAAGACCCTGGAGGACTTGGGCACAGGGGGAAAGTTCCTGAACAGAACACCAGTAGCTTATGCACTAAGATCAAGAATCGACAAATGGGACCTCATAAAATTACAAAGTTTCTGCAAGGCAAAGGACACTGTCAGAAGGACAAAATGGCAACCAACAACGTGGGAAAAGATCTTCACCAACCCCACATCCAACAGAGGGCTAATATCCAATATATACAAAGAACTCAAGAAGTTAGACCGCAAAGAACGAAATAACCCTATCAACAAATGGGGCACAGAGCTAAACAAAGAATTTTCCCCAAAAGAAATTCGGATGGCCGAGAAACACCTTAAAAGATGTTCAACATCATTAGTCATCAGGGAAATGCAAATCAAAACAACCCTGAGATTCCATCTCACACCAGTCAGAATGGCTAAGATTAAAAACTCAAGAGACAACAAGTGCTGGCAAGGATGTGGAGAAAGAGGTACACTCCTCCACTGTTGGTGGGATTGCAAAATGGTAAAACCGCTCTGGAAATCAGTTTGGCGGATCCTCCGAAAATTGGGCATGTCACTTCCAGAGGACCCTGGCATACCACTCCTGGGCATATACCCAGAGGATTCCCCTGCATACAATAAAGACACATGCTCCACTATGTTTATAGCAGCCTTGTTTATAATAGCCAGAAATTGGAAGGAGCCCAAATATCCCTCAAAGGAGGAATGGATACAGAAAATGTGGTATATTTATACAATGGAATACTACTCAGCAATTAAAAATAATGAATTCATGCAATTTGTAGGTAAATGATTAGACCTGGAAAATATCATCCTTAGTGAGTTAACCCAATCACAAAAGAATACACATGAAATGCAATCACTGATAAGTGGATATTAATGAGCCCAGAAGCCCTAAATACTCAAGACACAATTAGCAAGTCAAATGATTCCCAAGAAGAAGAAAGAAGAGGACCCTGGGCCTGTAAAGATTGCATCCAGTTTAGTAAAGAAACCATGGGGGGAGGGGGAATGATTGGGGAATAGTTGGGGGGGGAGTGGAACTATGGGATGTATGGTGGGTGGGAACTGGGAAAGGGGAAAGCCCTTGGAATGTAAACATAGAATATAGAAAATAAAAATTAAAAAAAAATGTAGTACAAGAGCTGAATATTCTCAGATTGTGTAAGACAAATGCATGGGCATCAATTTTGCCTTTCAGAGTTATCCATCTGTGATTAAAGTCATGAAATAAAGCACTTATCAAGGCTATTATTCAATTCAGAGTTTAGCACGTATGTACTGAAGATCTGCCATATACCTACATAGGGAATACAGTAAGGAACACTTAAGTTCTGCGTGTATATCCATGATGGCCATAATGAAACAGCCTAATAAGGAAGTGTGTACTACTGTATTGAAACATTTTCCTCCAAAGGTAGCAATGATGTCTTCTCAATCCAATGGTGATATTTACTTTATAACAATCAGCATTTGTCAGAGTTAATATTCTTGATACATTGAGATGAACTGATTTGTTTTTGATGCTTTTTTTGGGGATCCTGGCTTCTTGGTTGTCATTTTACTGATAACCTGTACTCTCTTTGTCTACTTTACTTCCTCTGTTTTCTCTCAACTGTTGTAGATATTTCAGAGCTCAATTTTGGGTCCCCTGCTCTGCTCTTCTCATCTTCTGCTTGAATGATCCTATTCTAGTTTACCAATTTTAATGCCACTTAATAAGCAAATGACTCCCAATTTATCTCTCAATTTATCTTCCCAATGCTCCTTAACCTTTTCCCTAATTGCCTAGTGACATAAAGGCCTATATACTTAACAGAAAAACTTAGCAGGTCCATTCTAGAAATTTTGATTTCTCCAAGCACTAAAGCTCTCCTTTGTGATAATTCACATCTGAATTAATTACACTATCATTTATTCTTATGCAAAATGCCTATGGGTCACTTTAGATAACCACTGCATTTGGAATTGTCTCGGAAATAGGGTGTCTCTAAGAAGTTGGGTTTAGTGGAAGGAAGCTTAGTCATCGGGGCATGACCTTAACAAGGATATTGTGACTTCAGTCCCTCCTGTCTTTTTAGTAAATAGAGGTAACCAAGCTTTCCTTACAACATTTTCTTATCATCTTTTGTGTTTCCACAAGCACAAAGTAGAGGGGTTGACACACCATGAATTAAGTCTTTGAAACTGTACTCTCCCCTCTTCAGGTATTTTGAAACAGTGGCTGGAAATGGTTAAACACAACAGCATCTTTCACTTTGTTACTCTTTGTTATCTATTTACCAATTCTGCTAGTGTTTCCTCCAAAATAAATAATAGCCAGTCCATTGTCTTCTTTGTACTTTCTTGGCTACATTGATCATCTTTTTACATACACAGTATGACTCCTGGACTGGAGGAAGTGCTTAAGGAGACTGAGTGAGTCAATGTGTAATAAGCATAATGGGTATTCTTACTAGTCATAGTGTTAAAGACATGCTGAGTTGGATGAATGGTGCAGATTAAGGGGGTGGATTGGGAAAGGCATCAACATCTTTGGGATACTAAGCCTTATTTAAAAAATCCTGTAACTACTGACCTCCATTTAGGATAGTAGAACAGAAACATTCTGCTATGAAAGTTATCTTTCCATAACTTATAGAGAAATCAGGATGCTGGATGTTAATAGCTCAAGATATTTTTTTTCTTGTCCTGCCTGTCTGTCAAATTCTAAATGAAAAGAATATTGTTCTATATATTTCACATTGAAGATTTCTTTCTTTCTGTTAAGGTAAAACTTTTCTTTTTCCTTCCTTCTTGGGTATTTTGGAAGAACATTATAATAGAGACTTGCCAGAGAAAATACATTTTTCTTCCTAAAAGTAAGTGTAGATTTTAACTTTAAAATATCTTTTCAGAAAATGTCCCTGGAAGCACAGTGCACTGGTATTGAAAAAAGCAAATATCTTTATGTATCTTGACACTTTCATAGGAAATAATAAAACTCCCCCATTTCTGAGAAGTATATGACTCAGTGTCCAATAGCCAAAATTTTATTTTGGCAGAAATTGTTCATCTAGATTATGCCTACTTCCTCTACAATGCTGCAATCAGCCTTCAAGCTGGGCCAAGAAGAACTTGTTTTGGCTTTCTCATTTTCCCTTAATTTTTTTTACATTACTAATTTTTTTTTTCTGAGTTACCTTAGGGACACTTCTATCTGCCATGATTACCAGGTGGAACCTTTTAAGAACACTTTACAAAGCTGTTAAAACAAGCTGGACAGCAAGGTCTGACTTAGGAAAAGAGCTCACCTTAACTTTACTTCTGTCAGTGGATCTTATAAAACTGAATTAAGTTGTTAATAGACGGAAGAGAAGAGGAAATACAACAAAAACAAGTATTATTGAAAGGGGCAAGATTCTGGGCAGACCTGGCAACCCACTATCTAGCTAGAAACACTCCTTCCACGTGAGTCAGTCCCAAGCATTGTTGGGATGGCAGGATGCTCAAGGTTTCCTATGGGAAAAGCTCCTTGGCTTCTTAGCAGGAGGAGTCAAATGAGTCAAGGCAACCTAAGATGCAGATGCGTCCTTTAGACAAGATACTACCTCTTTTAAACTTCCTTCAAAACATTTCTTTATTTCCTTTTTCCTTTTCCATAGATGTCATGAAGCAAGTACTAATAATAGTAACAATGAAAACTAACATTTTTTTTGTTTCCTGTCTCCCAGGTATTTAAGCATTTACTCTATACTTAGAATTTTTCCACTAAAAAACTAGAGATCTAGGAGTGGGGTGGAGCTGGAGAGATGGCTCAGTGGTTAAGAACATCTGGGTTCCATTCCCACATGACAGCTCACGACTGTCTTCACATAGACATGCATGTAGGCAAAACATCAGTGCACATAAAATAAAACAGAAAAAAGAATTAGAGGTCTGTCATAGTCTGAATAACAAGCAGCTTTGTCAACTTGTACATACATATACATATAAGCACAAACACACAAACACACACACACACACACACACACACACACACACACACAGGCAAGCACAAATTTGAAAGGAGAAAATGCCCTAGTCGAGAAGAAGGCATCATCCAGAGGAGGAGAGGATAATAGAAGGCCACAGGTGGTGGTGGATATGATCACAATACATGGTATACAAGTATAAAATGGTCAAATATAAATATGTAAATAAATGGTACTGTACTCTCAGTTGAAGAAAGGGAGGAAAAAAGAAATTGGGGAAGATTAGAAGCATAAGCTAGTTAAAAGTAGAGCTACAGCTCAGCTGTGTTTGACTTCCAAGGTGACAGACACAGATATAAGCCTCTTATCCTCTGTCTTGCACATCCTCCATATCTGCTCCCTCCTCACCGGTCTTCAGCGGCTGTTCTGTCATCAATCTGCAAGGGCACAAGGTGTAATCATATTGGTATCTCCTGGGCTTGGGTAAGCCTTCTAAATTGAGACTGTACTCAGTTCAGGCCTGGCAACCAATTATAGTATCCTTTTAGCTTCAACTCGAGAGAAATCCCCAGAGCAAGTGTTAAACTTGCTCACCCACACAACTTCCTCTCTTGGCTGAGGGTCAGAGAAAATGAATTCTGGATCCTGCATAAAGTCTCAGTCAGGAAATAATAACTGCCACAGCCCAAGTACTTGGAGTCTCAACTTTGAAACTGAGTTCATGGTCGTTACCCAATTTTATTGGTTTTGATAGGGTGTGGGCCTGGTTTCTAAAAAAAATAAATACACATTCTTTGCTATAATTTATGAACTCTTGCCTTTTAAATTATAACAGATATTCTACAAATTAGTAGCTCTTTGAAGACAGTATTTTTCAATGTAATCCCCTCTCACAAATATTTAATGCTGCTAAAGAAATATACCACCCATAGGCCATATTTCTGCCTTCAGCTATATCTATATGACAAGTCTTCTTAAAAAGAAAAATATTCTCTCTTAAAACAACTTTAATGTAGAACATGATTTGACTATTTGGATTCTTTTCCCACTCTTTTTTTGTATGCTTTTCTCTTCTGGTATCTTCTTAAATGTGTGAAAATAATTTTTATCTGAAGAACTTTAAACTCATGCATGATGCTTCTGAAATAGCATCCAGTTGGTGACCTATTGAACGGCTACAAAAACAAAACTGCACAGAATGTGTTAATATACATATATATTAACACATCCAGAATATAGGTTTGATTAAAATGTGGAAAAATAACTTGCATAAAGTTGAAAATGAAATACCTCAAGGAACACAGTATAAAATATAGTTTTTATGTTAACGTCAAACATTTTTTGGGAGAACAGGCAGACTTAGTATTCACTGTAGCCTCTACATCTTACGAATGATTCAGAAAACAAATTTTCTTTTCTGCTAGTTGGCCTTGATGTTCACTGTTATCTAAGGTCATAATTTCCTTAGATGTTTCTGTTCCCTTGCTCTTGAGGGCAGGTCCAATCTACATTACCACTTTTATTCTTCAATGCTATCACATGTTGCAATGATGTGCTTGCAGATGAGGCTATTTTTATGTATATATGTATTGTGTTTGCATGCATGTATGCCTGGTTATATGTGTGGGGGTATATCTGTGTGAGCAGGAAGGCCAGCAAGAGAATCAAAACACATGTATTAAGGGGATCTTGGAAATAGCATTATATAGGTGGTCAAAGCTGTAGGAAGATTATGAGACACTGTGTGAGAGAAAATGAAGTGTGATTTAGATTGTAGTTAAGGTATTTACTCTGAGGTACTTTATGTGGTTTGTGATTTTGCTTTGCTTTTATGTATAATCTCTACATCTCATGTAAAGAAACACAATAGGAATAAGAAAGATTGAACCTATTTGTTTTTTTCTCACAGTGATAAATTTAATGTGTAACATACAGTAGTGGCTTATTACATTCATGGTGATTGGAAATACATTCTGCTCAAATTGATAGAAACATAAGGAACAGTGGCTGGAGAAATTTCTACTGCCTAAATTTCTACTATCCCTAAAAGCTTCCTAATAATATTGTATATGATTGTATTCATGGCTTTGTCTTCAGTGCCTGAGCATATCAGAACCCAGGATTGTTCACTAAGCACACATTGCTAGGAATAGCTATTTATTGATAATCCAGCTCACGGAATGATAATTTTAAAACCCGCATCTCATGGGAATTCTGGATAACCCTACTAGTTATATTCCAAGCTTGTGCATGACAGGTGGATCAATTGCATTGTATTATTATCTGTGACTGATGCTCATTAATTATTAAAAGTAGTTAATTCCCTATTCAAGTTAATATAATTTAAGCAAATTCTTGGAAAGAGTCAGCTATGGTATACTCTTTGAAAGATCAACAATTCAGGTCATGGCTAATAGAATGAATTGAAAATTATCATTTATTCTATTCATGTTCCTTCTCTCATATGTCCTTAATTCATCTGAGATCCAACCTAGATACCTAGATACCGAACTGGACTGTTACTGGACTGGCAGATATGAGAAGAGAGAAGTGTTGTTGATTGGTAGGGGAGAGATGTAAGTACAAAAACCAGGGACTAATTTTACAGTATAGACATGGAATTAACTTTTTATTTCACTGTCTTGAGGGAAAGAAAATATTTCCTCCCCATTTTGGTTCGGTTAAATCATAGATTCAGTTATCCCAGGATGAATAGCTTTTAAATAATAAAACAGGGGTGTGATGGCTGAAATTCTTTATTAATTATTTCTGCTCAGTACTTAGATATATAGAAATAAACATTTAGTTAGCTTACCAACAAGGTTCATATATTTCTTATGTTCTACTTAAATATATGTCATATAGATATATAGAAGTAGATATACATTACAGATATAGGTGTAGATGTAATTATAAGTATAGGTATAGATAGGTATAGGTATAGGTATAGGTATAGGTATAGGTATAGGTATAGGTATAGGTATAGGTATAGGTATAGGTATAGGCAGAGGCAGAGGCAGAGGCAGAGGCAGAGGCAGAGGCAGAGGCAGAGGTAGAGGTACATTGTGAAAGTTATGTGAGGTACTTGGCATGGCACATGTGCAGGCATTTGAGGACAGTGCTGTCATGCTTCCTCCCTTTATGTGGGTCACAGGATCAAACCCAGGGAGGTCAAGCTTGGATTTTCAGGACCTAGCTTCTTTATCTATTAGCCTTATCACAGTCTCTTTATTTATTACTTGTTTCCTATAGAAGGATTTAGCTGGATAGTGATATATAACAACCCTATTTATCAATATAATAATGCAAGTGTTCAAAAATCTTTGATTGTTAATTATATATGTATAATTATATATATAATTATATATTATATATTACATTATATGCAATATATACATATAATATATATGTAAATGTATATATTATCCTTTTGTAGGAAGGTAATTCTTTGAGTGACCTGAACAATATGAAGTTGGGGGAAAATTTCCATCCTTAACTTTGGGCATAGATGTCAGTAATTCCAGTGAGGCTTCCAAATCCAGATGACCCAGTTCATTTTATTTCAGGGCAGTGAACAGATGGTGAATGTTCTCAGTCTATCTGGCATTAGCGCGCACTCTGTCACCATAAGACTTAACGGTGGCAGATGGCAGTTATGTTAGCAAACATTCAGTTCTCCCTGCTCCGTTCTTCCCTTAGGACTGAGGAAGGCCCAGGCATGGCTCACAGCTGAGTCACAGCACAGTTACCTCTCCAGTCATCCTGAGGAGAGAATGTCAAACCACCGGAAACCCTCACTCATGTGGGCTTTCCGGGCAGCAGGTAAAACTGGGCCCTCTTCAAAGGCTTGTGGAGGCCACGGCCTCCGTGTGAAATCCTTTCAACTATCCAGTGACATCCCAGGGCCTGGCTGAGCACGTCTATGGCATGGGTGGGGTTTCTCACCCTCTGTGGACAGTTGCCTGGAGATTTAAGGACAGCCTTTCTTGGCCTCTGTGGACTTTGCTGAGTAGTAATGCAGTGAACCATCTTTAGCAGAGTGTTTTTCAATAATATGAATCACTAGATGGTTTTGGTTACTGAATGAAAACATTATGAAAATCCCATGATTTGCAGCCCCACCCCCACCCCAAGGATGCTCTCTACTTTCTGGAATCTAGGTGGGAATATGTCAGATACTGCACATGGGATTCTGCAAAGTTGTTAGTGACATCCTAATTGCGGCATACCTGTGATAAAATGACAATAGCTCTTATATATATTTTTAAAAGTAACTCTAAATTACTACATCAATAAATTAAGACTATGAAGATACATTATTGAGAGACATTCAAAGTCTGAC